>PVLD010002286.1:0-170467 GCA_004027595.1 Dinomys branickii
GAGAGAGAGAGGGGACGAACACATCAGGGTTTCTATATGGGGGGAACTCGCTTCTTCTAGGCTTCACCTTCTAAAACTTCTACTACCTCCTACTAGTGCCAAAGCTGATGACCTTTGGGGTCACTTAGAAAATGCCTTTGGAGGTATTTAGGATTTAAACTGTAACAGTCATAGTATGACCTAGGGGACTCCAGGAGTCCCAAGGAACTATTCAGGTTCTCTTTGGTGTCGATTTCCATGACGTTACCCAGACAGCATTTGCCTTTTCATTTTCCTTGTTCAGCTACTGTACAAGGTAGAGCTTTCCAAATGCCACATCGTAGATGGGGTGTGGAAGCAGATAGGAGAATCTGGGTGTGTTTCATTCAGCCAGACACGAAGATGTTTGGAAAGACTATAACAGTGTCTGTCTCCTCATGAATTTTTTTGTTTGGAAGAATAGTTGTAACTCATTAAAGTGTTCTATTTATATTATAATGTTCATTTTAAATAACAGATGCATATTTTTAAGTTTCTTTGGTTTTAATTTCATATGTAGTGAGTCGAACTAGATGTAACCCTCAAAATGAAAGCTGTATAAATTTTTTGATAAGAATGTAAAGACCAAAGAGTTTCAGAATGCTATCTTAAGCCAAGGAAGCTTTTTTTTTGTCTTTTTTGATGAAGGTTGTTATGGTTTATACACTGTGTCAACTTGGGGAGTCTAGATGTTTGGCTCAGTGACTCAGCAGGAAGCCAAGGTGCTTACTTTGTACACATCCAGAGCCTGTGGAAGAGGAGGGCATGGAGACTGTGTGAGGGCTACACGCCCCCTGGGTGGGAGTAGGCTGTTTACAGTGTAAGGGAAGAGAAGAGGCTGCTTGCAGCCATTCCTCCCTTTTGCTGGTTGTTTTTGCTGTGTGCTGCCACCATGAACAGTTTGCCCTTTGCAATGTGCCACTCTGCCTCTGAACCAGCCAAGTATGGACTGAGACCTCCATGAACTGTAAGCTAAATAAACCTTTCCTTCCTTCATTTTGGGTGTTGGGTATTTTGTCTCAGCAACAAGAGAAAAGTAACCAAGACAAAGGTCTCACTATGCAGTTCAGGCTGGCCTTGAGCTCACTTTGTAGCCCAGACAGGTCTCGAACTCACAAGAATCCTCCTGCCTCAGCCTCCTGAGAGCTGAATGCTGTGATTACAGGCATGTGCCACCACACCTGGCTAAGGAAGCTATTTTAAGAAAGATACTTTTAAAGATTTTTATTGTTTATCCCCAAATCAGTGTGTTGTAGTAGGGTATAATGGAAAAAGTTTATTAGCTTTTATGTTCACTTTTGGCCCTGCTTAAACTATGTGTATCCCTTAGAAATTCATATTCTCAGGCCCTACCCCAGATTTTCTGAATAAGAATCTGCATTTTTTTCAAGATCCTTGGGTGATTTTTAAGACATAATTCAAGAATTAGGAGGTTTGAGAGTTAGGAGTGCCACTCAACTATGTTTTCCTGAGTCTCGCTGGGATCTTTTTCCAACTCCTCCTGGCCATGTTGATGAACTCTCTTCCTTTGCCCCTGTCCTCATTAGATTTTCAGCTGATATAAAACTCAGTGCTTTACCTTGGTAGCACTTAGGTCTTCCATGGGTCTCCCTTTAACCAAAGGCGCATTAACAAAGAGACAGCCAAATAAAAACTTACTGATATTCTTCATGGGAGAAATCCCAGAGGAATGAGTAAAACTCTGGTGCAGATCTCAGAAGTTGTGTTAGATTTAAAGTTTAAGTACTATGGTTTACTGGCATAAGAAAAAGTTGGATGTAGGAAAAGGCCTCCTACTGGCAAGAGTGGCAGGAAAGAGCCAGGAAAGGTTCTGTAAACAAAAATAAGGCTTTTATGTGGTTTACAGTCCATGTCTTCTCAGATGGTAAGTTTCTAGTGATTAGTTCATCCTTTCTTCCAGGTGCACAGAGGGAGACACTCTTCGAAATGGAGATTTCCTTTAAAGATGTGAATTTAATTGACAAAGGGGTAACATTTTAGAGTTTCTTCTGTGTGTGTAGTTGCTCAAAATAGCCAGCCTAAAATAATCTTTATGCCAAAGAGGCATATTTGGAGTGACACATTTTGGTCTCCTGTGGCCCTAATTTGGAGTGATGTGTCATGAACCCTGTCACTTCTGCTGTGGTTTGAATGTGTTCCCTAAGATGCATGCCCTGTAAACTTAATCCCCAATACAGTAGTGTTGGGAGGCGGGGCCTAAGCAAGAGTGACAAGGTCACAAGGGCTCTGCATCACGCACAGATCGCTGTCATTATTAAGGAAGTTCTCATGGGGCTGGGTTGTTGGTTGCAAGAATGGGTTATTATAAAAATGAGTTCAGTACCCTCCTGCTCTTGTTTTGACCAAGTGATGCCTTCTGCCATGTTATGATCTAGCAAGAAAGTCCTCTTCAGGCACAACCCTTGAACTTGGGCTTCCCAGTTTCCAGAAATGTGAGACAAATACATTCTTTTTTCTTTACAAATGACTCAGTCTGTGGTATCCTGTTACAGCCACACAAAACGGACTAAGACAGTTCCCTAGTAAAATACAATGAAAGGCTGATTTGCTGCATATATTTAATTTTCTCTGCAGTATGAATAGAGTGAAGAATTCACTCACAGTTGTATTTCTCAGTGGCCCTTTGGATTTTGCAATAGATAAATGTTAGAGCTGATTCTTTGAGTCGTGTGAGTAGGAAGATAAACGGCCAGGAAATGCTTGTGTTTCCTTTGTTTCGTGATCATCACACAATCTCACAAACCCTCCTACAACTTCTCTTTCTGGAGATTCCCCTAGAACCATTCTACCTAGAATTCCTAAGAAAGGGCTTTTCATAGCATGACCTCTTTGCTTTTACAAATAAATCCAATGACCAAAAATCCAGAGATGTAAAAACACTGAGTGGATTCTCTAAAAAATTAGTAATCTAATCAGTTGTAGAAGAGATTCCTAGGATCTGAGAGATGAAAAATAGTCTGGCTTTCAAACTTAAACTGTTTCATTTGTTCAGCTTAAAAAAGTAATAACCATAGATTTGAATCTTGAATGCACATATGCTTAAAAAAAAAACTCCACACCTGAGCAACTGAATCAGAATTTGTAGGAGTAAGTACCTGTGGTGTATTTTTAAAGTTTGGACAAAGTGACACAGATGTACAGTGAGAATTAAGGACAGATGATGTAGTCAAATATGTGAGCAGATGGCAAACAAGACTTAGTTTTAAAATTTATTGATTTCGCCATTACCCAGGGATAGAGCCTGTCTGGAGATTTGAATTCAAGTCCTGCTTAATAATTAGATATTTTATAACCTTACATTCTCTTTCTAAAAACTGGTTCTCAGCCCCAGGGGGAAAGTTGTTGAAGGGAAGGAGAACCAAGCTAATTCTCAAATCTAGTTGACTGCCTCGCTGAGCGGTGTCATTGGATTGATCACTGAGACAGACTAAAGTCATGTGTTGCACCTGTATTGTACCATGAAATAGATTTGCTTGTGTTTCTTTGGTTGAAGAATAAGAACTCCTGGACAAGAAATCTCTGGTGGGTTAAGGAAGTGTTGCAAAGAATGCAAATAAAATCAAGCATTATCTATACACTAAACATATAATGTGATTCACTTATGCACGCACTCAGCATTCACTTTCAAATGTCTGCGTGGGCTTGATTGACATAAAATTTTTTAAAAATCACTTTAAAGTATTACAGAACACATGATTCCTTTCATCAGTTAGCTCAGATATAATTAATGAGCATCAACCATGTATTAAATCCCTGGGGCACAGAAGTGAACCAGACAGGCCTAAGTCACGCAGGCACAGAATGAAGGGTGATTAGCATGTAATGACATTAATACCAATCCCACTGAGTCTCTCTGCAGTACCAATTTAGGCATCTGTACTTCTAGAGAAATTGCCCTAAAACCAGCCTGTCTGCTCTTACCTCCATGTCACCCTGCGCAAACACGCTGAAGCAGTCCCTGGACAGAAGTACTGCCATTCGCACGTCTCTCAAAATTTACCATTTGATATAGTAAACGGCGGTTAACAAATAACGAACAAAATATTTTTAGCAGAGTGCATGTTCTTAGTGTGTAGTTGCTCTAAGGAGAGTAATGACTGTGGTAGAAGGAGGGGTGGTGTCAAAATGAAAAGTTTGAAAATCATCGTACTGTCCAGTTCCTTCATGTGTGGAGGAGGCCTCTCTAAAATGTTCGTAGAGGTGCAGGGATGTGCCCCATATATTCCTTTTAGTACTGTCTGGTTACTCTTAGAGTTCTTTTCTACTACGAAAGGGCACAGACTAGTATCTTAGTCATCTTACCTTGGTGAGGTGTGGCGAGGCCTAAGTAGGTGAAGAGACAGGAGCTGGGAAGGGTGTTTAGTTCTGCTACTCACAAGTTATTAGTCAGCTTCCCATTAGTATAACAAGTACTTGAAGTGATCATTTTATAAAGAGGAAAGGTTTATTTTGACTCACAGTTTTGGAGGGCTCCACCCATGATTGGTTGGTCCCCTTGCTTCTGAGCCCTTGGTAAAACAGCACACCATGGTGGCAGCCAGTGTGATTGGTAGATGTGGCAAAGCCATTTACCCCATGGCCAGGACATGAAAGGAGAAAGGAAAGGATCGGGTTCTTAATAACCTCCTCAAGGCCACACCCACCGTGAATAGAAGACCACTCACTCGGCCTTACCTCTTAAAGGTTCCATCATTACCCAATAGTGCCACAGGCTAGGGGGCTAAATCTTAACACATGGACTTTTTTTTTTTTAGTTTAGTCTCTGCATTGATTCTTGTAAATTGCTTATAATAGATAACTTCATTGCTAGTATCAACGGCTCCTTGGGAAATGACTACTTTTCAGAGATATCTTCTAGATGTAGCTGGACTTTGACTTTTGAGCCTATTGCATGATCGTACCTCTTCAATTTATTGGAGCTGAGAAGTTGCTGCATACTTGGCCTAGCCCCTGGTTCTTTGGCATTGGCCTGTGGTATTGTTTATGACCCTTAGTCAATCTTGGGCTTGGCATACAAGGGGAAACCAACTGATTAAAACAATTATGTCAACTTGGCTAAAGTAGTACAATAAGTAATAACGATACTCTTAAACATACCCTAGAAAATGACAATCGGGTAACTATTAATTTGCCACCTTTAACCCTATGAACAAGGCTTGTAGTTATATAACAAAATCTAAAACAAACCTGAAAGTAGTATATAGTCAGTATCTCTTCCATACAGTGATTCCACCCTGAGAGGAGAAAATTTAAGAGGTAAAAGGAAAAATAGAGATATAAAAGAGAAAGAGATTAGAAGCAAGGCCAAAGGACAAAGGAAGATTACACAAGCTTTGGGAAACTGATGAAAAAATAAGAGAGAAAGAAAGAAGAAAAGAAACAAGAACCAAAAAAAGTTAGGAACTATGTTTACACTCATACAAATAGGAACAATCAAGAGGGAAAGAGAAAGCAAAGAAAATGAGGGGAAAAAGATTGCCCACTTCCAGGCAGATCTCTACTGTCGCTGGTAGACAAAGAGGGCAAACAGAGCCCACATCCTTGATGGTTGAGCCCAGCAAGCCTGCGGGAGAATTATGGCTATGTGAATTATGGCTTGACTGAAGTTCAGGCTGATCTTGGTTTCTGGCTCTGAGGATGGGATGTGAGATGTTGAGCCCACAACATTCTGGGTGCCTCTTGAGCACTTGAACTCAGCTCCCTGACCCTAAATGGCTCCCATACCTGTGCCTCACCATGACACTGGCAACCACTAGACAAAGCCAACCCATAGCTGCTCTGAGTCCTGGGTTCAGCTGGCCACTTTCCAGAATGGCAACTGGCCAGTTGTCCTCCCTTGGGGATATTTGAACTGGAATCACTCACCAGCCACTGCAGCCCACAGTGTCCACTGCTCCATTCCATGGGTGCATTTCTCCATAGAGGCCTCTGGAGTTACTCCTAGTCACCATGCCTGTGTAGATTCAAGCTGCATCTCACACACTGCAGACTGGGATTCAGGGAGAAAGCGCCCCTTGCTGCCTCCCTCTTCTGTGTTGAGATTGCTGCCTTTACTGTCCCCATGGGCCCCAATGCTCACTTCAGATTCTTGTGGGGTCCTGGGACCCATGTCCTTCCTTTTCTTCCCCATGTTGTTATAGTCCAGCTATATTCTTAAAACCTTGGAGAGGCGGATTTGCTGCTGCTCACCACACCATTTTCCCAGAAGCCCTAACACATGTACTTTAATATAGTTCCCTGGAGAGAACATGGATGGCCATGCAGGACCCCTCAAGGAAATACTGAGTGGCGTACTGGGTCAGGAGTCATGAGGTCAAGGAAGAGAGGATAATGGACAGATACTTTTATTAGAAGAAAAGGGTAAGACAGGGTAGGAAGGTTTCTAATTGGCTTATTTGAATTGTGGCATAAAGACTGTCCCTATTTGTTTGGTACTGGCCCTGGACAATTAGGATAGGTGCCCAGTGGACCAGAGGAGTAAAGGGAAGTAGTTCGGGTGTCAACTTAATGGACTATTCAGGAAGGAAAGAAGGAGAACTGACTACCTTTAGCCAGGGCCTGAAAACAACCCAAACACACAGACACACAGATACACACACACACACACACACACACACACACACACACAATGTTAAGACTAGGATAGATACCAAAATGCTAACGTTCTTGTACCCACTACAATTATCCTCTTATTAAAGATCTTCAATGTTTGGCCAGAGTGATTTTATAAAAATTCAATTTCTTTTGATAGGTACTAAAGCTTTTAGGATTTAAAGAATAAAATTAACCCCTTGCCTTTAGCAAAACAGCATTATGCTATACTTAATCAGTCTTAACATTTAATTTGACTCACTGGTACACAGAGGCAACTTTCAACTTACTGGTGTTGAGATTAATGATGTTTGAAGCATATATGTACAACCCCAACACATGCTGCTGCAATGGGTCAACAGCTACCAGCTGGGTACTTTTAAAGTATTTTATATGAGAATGCATTTGACTTCAGTGAGAGCTTTGCCAGCAATGTTAGAAGTTGCTGTGGAGACAAGAATTAGCTTACACTATATTTTTTATTTGTTCTAATGATGTTGACATGTCCCCAGTAGATGACCATCCAGACAATGACTCTTTTGACAATATATCCTAAAAAGCAGTATTTTTTGAGCCATGGACTATGGAACCCTAAGACTCTTCAAAACTACTGTAAAGTTTGCCCAAAATATTTGGATCCCACTAAAGCTCAATCAAGAGACAATAGTTGAGAGGGCTCGAGGGTCAGCCTCCATCTAACAGAGAGGGGAGGCCCAATCTGTGCTGCAACATCTCTGGTCAAAGAAGGGTAGCCCACCCAGGGCCAGCCCACAGTCCCCCTCACCCAGCCATAGAGCACTGAAGTTTCATAAAGGGATAGATTGGAAAGAGTGTTCTTCTGCTTAATAACCCACAGCTATAGCGTTATTTATGAGCAAAAAGAATAAGTACAATACTGACTTGGAACAACAAATTTCTTAAGACCTGGGAACATCCTGTGCTTGTACACAGTTATAATTTAATCCAAATACATTGGAAACACACTGTAATTCAGTTTTAGGGAAAGAACAGTTTTGTGCACGGTAGACTCATATTGGAACACTCTCGGGAGATTTGATTACAGAAAAATTCAAAGAATGTCTTTGTGTGCTCTCACAAAGCTGCCCCATGGCCCAGATTTTAGAGCAGAGTTACACTGAGGGCCTTGTCAAGACAAGCTACAGGATCCTCCACTTTATCTTCACAAGGTTCATTTAATTCAGGGTCCTTAAATGTCTCCATGCATTGTTTGACCAGATTCCATGGCCCAGTTCTCAAACTGAGGTGCAAGGTATAAGTCTTGTCATTGATTTGTCATTGTTGTGCGTATAGTAGACTTTAATGACTCGTACAGCTCCAGGGAGGATCATTTGTGCTGTGATCACATTGTTTCTAGGGAACTGTGCCCCTTCACAATGCATTGTGTTTGGGCAACAGTCCCCAAAGCTCTTATAGTCTCTAAATCTGGGCTGCATCCGAATGTGAAGAATCTTCTATGTAGCTACACTGTGTGTGTGTGTATGGGGTAGGGGGGTTGCTGGGAATTGAACCAAAGGCCTATGCATACTAACACTGAGCTATACCCCCAGCTCCACAGTTTTTATTAATAGTTAGTGGAGCACTTGGCTTGGAATCAGAAAAGATAGGATGAGTCTTCACACTTGATTAATTGTTAAGGAAGTTAAATTTATGAAGTCTTGATTTATTCATTTATCAAATGGAACTAATAATGTCTATTTCATAGAGATTGTTGTGAAGATGTTTTATCCTCTGCTTTGTTCCAAAGACGATACAAATGTGGACTATGGGTACAAAGCATAGCAAGGTGACATGAAAGTAGACAAGACAGACAAGGCCCTGGCAGGTATAAAACGGGCCCGAGAGGTTGTACGTTCCGTAGGAACGAGTCCAAAATTCACTTTCCTGCGGGTTTTACTCGCTAAGAGAAACTGGAATCTGTATCATTGTCTTTAATTACAGTGTCTAGAAGATCAAATACAAATTAGAAACCCAGGAAAATTCTTCTTCTTCTTTGTACATTAACTGAAAGAGGCTGCTCTTAAGGTCTACGCACAGAGGACTCTGAGTGATGCGGCCAACATCTGCTGCATGGACCCAAACTGCCAGCCCCATGTCAGCAACTGTGATGTTTAATTTGGTTTGGTTTGGCTTGATGTCTAAAAATATTTGATGAAATGTTTAAAAGAAATAATAGATTCCACAGTAATTGTATTCTCAAATTTTCTTTAAAACTCAGATGTTTAGTTAACATTGCAATTGTATCTCAAAGTTAATTGGCATTTAGTAGCAATTTTTATATTTTTAATGTAGCATGTGATTTCAGGTTACCCACAGTCCCCACTGTTTACCATTGCCTTATCTCCTGTAGTGTATTTCCTGCTTGGCAATACAGGCATTTGATTTAATGACCCATCTCTATAGTAGATTCAGCAAAATATCATAAAATATTTTATAGGATTGATAATCCCTGAGGGAATTTTTTTTTCTTTTCTTTTTTTTTTTTTTGTGGTACTGGGGATAGAACTCAGGACCCTGCGCTTGCTAGGCAAGCGCTTATTCCACTGAGCTATATCCCCAGCCCCTCCCTGAGGGAATTGATTGAGAGAAAATACAGGAAAATGGTAGCATCCTGTACAACACTGTAGTGCAATAAGTATATAGACTCTGTGTTACTGTTACTCCTTGATACCCTGAAATCGGATCACTGGGGAGAAAAATGTTCAACAGACAGGAGTCTTAAATGGCTATCTAAAGAATCTGAACAAAGTCATAAATCCCCCAAAGTGCTCTTCTCCTAGAAAGTAGCTTAACCAGAATATCTGTTGTAATTGCTCTTTAATCAAGTAAGAATTTAAGACTGTTTCCTAGAGAGGGACACACAGAGGATTTAAGCAGTCTTGGGTTGCTGCAGAGCACTGAGTGGGAGGTCAGCGCTCCTCCCACTGGAAAGGAGATTGAAGGGGAACTGAGAAGCCTTGGGCTGTCTCCACAGCACAGCAGTACCTGCTCCCCACTGCAACAAGCAGTGCGAGAGGATAGAGACGAGAACAGAGAGGGCTGTGCGAGGACTGGGAGCAGCCACAGGCTGTCTCGGGGCGCCACCGCAACTGGGAGAGCAGTGGAGAGGCAAACAGGGCAAGGAGGTGTGTGCAGGCCCCGGAGGGGCACACAGAAAGCTGATGACTGAAGACTGGCCCCAGTTTCCACATTTAGAGGCCTGGATCAGCCTCCTATCTGGCACTAATTCTACGGCAGACTTGGCAGGGTTACCCAACAGTTTTGGGCTCTGATTAGGACATTACCACAGAACTGTAGACACCAGAGGGATTTTGTTGTTTTATTTTTCCTCTGGTTTTCTTTGTTTGTTTTGTTTTCCTTTTTCTGTCTGTTTTATTGTTGTTTGGGTGAGGTTTTTGATTGTTTAGGTTTTTACTTTTATTGTCTGTTTTGTTCTGCTCATCATCTTTCCTCAGCTGTCTTGCTTTATTTTTTAATATTTTGATGTGGGTGAGAGTTGTCTATATTCTTCCTGGTTCGCTTTGATATTCTTTTGCTTTCTTGTTCATTCTTTCTCTCCTTTCCCCTGCCCCAGTTTCCCAAAGCTTGTCCTGCAGCCTGGCTTCCACTATATTTCTCTTCATTTGTCTCTCATTCGTACCTTATCCCTCCTAAATTCCCCTCTCCCCGACCCATACAGAGTAAAAGATCACTTGACTATGGGGAAACTCATTACATACAAGTTCCTGTATTGTGCTGGGTTTTGTTACATAACTGTAGAACTTGCTCTTATGGTTAAAGCTACCAAATTAATAGTTATTACAGTTTCTCAGTTTCTAGGCTATGCTTGATGACATTGTTATTGCTAATTGTACTACTTTAGCTAGTGCATCACACCTGTTGTCATCAGTTGTTCTTCTTTGTATGACAACACTGTGATTGTCTGTGGTCATACTCATCGCCATAGTCCAGTACCAAAGGCCTGGATGCTGAGCCAAATACATAGAAACTTCTCACCCCTAATAAATTAGGAAGGTAAGATCTGGGGCAGACACCAAAACCAACCAACACACGTTTATAAACATACCTCAGGGAAACATCAATGCTAGCGGCAAAGCTGTCTACCGTAAGAACTTTGCAATCATTAACACAGAAAACAAAATGAGATGGAATAATACAAAATGACAAGATGTGGAGCAAAGCGCGACCCAAGGCCCCCAACCGCCTCGGACAAACCCGGGCACCAAGGTAGAGCGAATAAAAAGCCGCCCACCTGAGCTTTCTGAAATGGTAGCCGCAGAAGCAAACAAACAAGCAAACAAATAAAAAACAGGTGAATGAGGCCATACAGAAAATCAGATTAGTAATAATCTTTCAGGTTAAAAAAACAGAAATGACATTCAAAATGATGGACTTACTCAGTAACTCTGGAGCACACTCAGGGGAAAAAAAAAAAAAACAGACACACTTAAGAAAACAATGGAAAGCATGAACACCCAACATAGGAAAGAAATAGAATCCATGAAACAGATTGAAACAGGAGATTTTAAATTCCACTGAAATTATGTGCTACTCATTGAACCAGAGTGAGGACAGACTATCAGATCTACCAGACAAGATTGTGGTTAGTGACCATAAAAAAAATACCTTAAAAAATCAAGAGAACATGAAAAGTCAATTCAACAGCTACAAGATGATGCAAAGAACAACATTGATCAGAGTCAGTGAAAAAAACAAGAGACAGTGCAAATGCCATAAAACAACCTGCTCCCAGAAAACTTGGCAGTAATGGCAGTAATGGCAAAAACTTCTCAAACATGGAAAAAGCATTTGTGAGGCATACAAATAACTGAGTTATGAAGAACTCCAATTAGCCAAGACTAAAATAAATCTATGCCAAAGCATATAATAATCAAGATTCCAGAAATTCAGCAGAAAACACAATATTAAAAACTGTTACAGAAAAGAAACAAACCATCTATAAAGGAAAGGCCCTCAGAATCACAGCAGAGTTCTCAACAGAAACCCTGAAGTCAAAGAGCTTACAGTGAAGCATTCCAAGTCCTGAAAGAAAACAGCCTCCAAACAAGATTGATGTACCCTGCAAAGCTATTTTTCAGAATTAGTGGGTAAAGGAGATACTTCCCATGACAAAGAACAACTGAAGAAATTTATGACCACTGAACCAGCTCTACAGAATGTTCTGATGGATAGTTTAGAGAGATAATGAAGACTGAATTTCCAAGAACACCAATAGAAAGAAGCCTTAAAAGCAAGGCAAGCAATTAAACAGAGAGGAAAGACAGGGAACCAACAGCAGGAAAATAAATATGACAAGGATAAGCCAACATATATCAGCTATAACCATCTAAGTACATGGTCTCACTTCACCAATCAAAAGTAACAGAGTGTCAGAATGAATCAATAAACAAGATCCAACAATATGCTGTATACAAGAAACATGTTTAACTCAAGAAATTCATAGACCGAAAGTCAAAGGGTGAAAAACAATACCCCATGCCATAGGAACCTGGAAAAAAGCAGAGGTAACTATTCTGTTTGCAGACAATAAGAACTTCCATCCAAGAATGAGTCAAAGAGATAAAGAAGATCACTATATACTTGTAAAGAGAAAACTTCAAGAGGAAGAGATAACAATCATAAATACATATGCACCAAATGCCAGTGCACCCAACTACATAAAACAAATATTAACACATGAAATATCAAATAGGTACTAAGACAGTTGTAATGAGGACCTTAATACCCACTGCCACAAATAGACGGGTCAACTAGATGTAAAATCTATAAAGTAATATCAGGACTAAACCAAACCTGTGAGCAAGTGGACTTAGTAGATATCAACAGAGTGTTCCTCCAGAATACATATTCCTCTCATCATGCATGAGATGTTCTCCAAAATAGACCACATACTAGCCTATAGAACATACTTAAGTAAATGCAAAGGAATTGAAATTATCCAATTCATATCTGACAATAGTGCTATTAATGGAAGTCAATGGCAAAAGAAACCACAAAACACCCATAAACACAAAGAAATTAAATAGCACCCTTCTGAACAACCAGTGGGTCACAGAAGAAATTAAACATTATCTATAATTAAATGATAATGCTGATACTACATATTGGAACTTATGAGATGTAATGAAAAGAGCCCTCTGAAGCAAATTTATAACATGAATTCCCATATTGGGAAAACAGAGCAAGCTCAAGTAAACAACTTAATGTTTAACCTCAAGCTTCCACAAAGAAAAAGAAGGCAAGTAAGGCCTAAAACTCATACAAGGGAGGAAATTATAAAGATCAGAGAAGAAGTTAATGAAGTGGAGACTAAGAAAATAATACCAAGAATCAATGAATTGATTATAGTTCTTAGAAAGATTAAATGGAATTAACAAACCCTTAGCTAATCTTATCAAAAAAGAGTCAAATCCATGCCATTAGGAATGAAAAGGGTAAAATCACAACAGATCCTTCAGAAATACAGAAGATCATCAATATCTACTTTAACAACCTGTATTCTAATAAAATGGAAAATGCAGAAGAAATGGACAGATTCTTAGATACATATGAATTCCCAAAGCTGACTCAAGAAGATATAAAAATTCTAAATAAACCACTGTCATTGAAATTGAAAATGTAATTAAAAACCTACCAACAAAGGGAAGTCCCGGTCTTGATGGACTCACTACTGAATTGTATAAGAAATTTAGAGAAGATCTAATGCTGCTACTTCTGAAGCTCTTTAATGAAATTGAAAGGGAAGCAATATCCCAAATTTATTTCCAAAAGCAAGTATTACCCTAATACATAAACCAGAGAAAGATCCAACCGAAAAAGAGAACTACATGGTATTCTCCCTGATGAATATAGATGAAAAAGTCCTCAGTAAGATACTGGCAAACAGAATGTATCAAGTTATCAAGATTATGACACCATGACCAAGTAGGAGTCACCCCAGGGATGCAAAGATGGTTCAACATACAGAAGTCAATAAATGTAACCACCTTATTAACAGAGCCAAAGACAAAAACCACATGATCATCTCAATAGATGCGAAAAAAGCATTTGACCAACTCCAACACCCACTCATGATAAAAACCCTACAGAAAATTGGAGTAGATGCTCCTTACCTCAATCTCAAGTCACAGTCCCTGACTTGAAATGGTATTACAAAGCTACTATGATTAAAACAGCATTGTACTGGCAAAAAAAAAAAAAAACAACCAGACCTGAGGATCAATGGCACAGTTTATAAAATACAGAAACAACTCCAGACATACTAGGATAAAAGCCATCTATGACAAATCAATAGTCAACATCATACCAAATGGACAAAAACTAAAAGCTTTCACTCTAAAATCAGGAACAAGACAAGAATGTCCACTGTCCCCACTCCTGTTCAATATAGTTCTAGAAACATTAGTCAGAACAATTGGACAAGAGAAAGAAATATGGATAGGGAAGGAAGAATTTCCATTATTTGCAGATGACATGATACTCTACATATTAAGACCCCCAAAACTCCACCAAAAGATGCCTTGATTTAGTAACCAAATTCAGTAACATAGCTGGATACAGAGTTAATGCTCAAAAATCAATAGCATTCCTATACATGAATAACAAACTCAGAGAAATTAGGGATGCTACACCTTTCACAATAGCATCCAAAAAAATGATATACCTAGGAATCAATCTAGCAAAGGAAGTGAAAGACCTCTAATTAAAAACTATAGTATTCTGGAAAAGGTGATTGAAGAAGATACCAGGAAATTGAAAGATATCCCTTGATGTTGGGTAGGACAAACCAACATAGTGAAAAGGGCCATAATCTCAAAATTATTATACAGATTTAACAAAATTCCAACTGAATATCTCACAGAATTAATGAAAACAATCCTAAAATTCATTTGGAACCAGAAGAGACCTACAATAGCAAAGGCAATTCTGGGCAACAAAGGCAAGTCACAATTCCTGACTTGAAACTGTATTACAAAGCTACTATGATAAAAACAGCATGGTACTGGCAAAAAAAGGACCCAAGAATCGATGGAACAGTTTAGAAGACACGGAAACAACTCCAGACATTCAGCCACCTTATCTTTGACAAAGGAGCCAAACACCTTCGCTGGAAGAAGGATACCCTATTTAATAAATGGTGGTTTTCCACATGCCAAGGATTAAAAGTAGACCCATATCTCTTGCCATGAATTAAACTAAAATAAAAATGGATCAAAGATCTAAATATTAAAACAAAAACACTAAATGTGTTGGAAGATAGATTAGGTAGAACTGTTGAAAACATTGGTGTAGACAAAGACTTTATGAACAAAACCCCAGTTGTACAGGAACTATCACAAAGAACAACTGGGATCTCATCTTATTAAAAAGCTTTTATGCAGCAAGACAAACCACCAGCAGAGTGAAGAGTCAACCTACAGTGTGGGAAAAAAATTTTGCCAGCTGTTCCACAGACAAAGGATCACTATGTAGCATATATAAAGAACTTTAAAAAAATCGGAGCCCCCAGATTTAAAGACCCAATCCAAAAATAGGGATCTGAGATGAATATACACTTCTCAGATGAAGAAGTAAAAATGACAAACAAATATATGAAAAGATGTTTAACATCATTGGTCATTCAAGAGATATGATTGAAACTATGCTAAGATTCATCTTATTCCAGAAAGAATGGCTGTTACCAAAAAATCAACTAATTACACATGCTGGAAGGGCTGTGAGGGAAAAAGAAAACCTTCTCCACTGTTGGTGAGAGTGTAGACTGGTACAACTACTGTGGAAATAAATGTGGAGATTCCTCAAAATCATATACTTCTAAGTTTCACTTGAAAATATTTTTTCTTACAGTTGAATTAAAACAAATTCTCCTTTGAGTAGTGTCAAAGATAAATGTAATAGTTTTTAAACCCTGTCTCAAAAAGACAAAAACAGTGAGTCTATTCTAGAGATAATTTTGGAGTCGTGCTACCTAATTATTAAGAAATATGTTTTTATTTTGATCTTTAGTGATGGCGATTTCAAACGCAGTTATTAAATACTGTAAGTTCCTGTTTCATAGAAAATATGAAGGAAGTAACCTAGGCCATCTTGGGTTACTTCTTTTATTGTATTAGATTTGCTGTTGCCTTCTAGAAGCTCCAGACTTTGAAAGGCAGATTCTAGTTTCCTGTTCATCCTCTTCACAGCTTTTCATATGGGGGAGCAGTGAAGGCAGGAGCAAAAGTGACTTCTCACAATGTGACAAACTGTCAAGCTGGCTCCCCTAGAAACTCTAAATGCACTCTAAGGAGTGCATTAGTCAGTTCAGGCCACCATACTAAAATACCCCAGACTAAATGGTTTAAATGGCAGAAATCAGTGTTACCACAGTTCTGGAGGCTAGATCCGCTCGGTCAAGGTGCCATCAGAATTGGACCCTTGGGGCCTGTCTTCCTGGCTAAGCCACTGCTGCCCTCAGGTTCCCGTGTGGCCTCCTCTCTGCATGCTCCCAGTCAGGGGGAGGGAGTGGGCTCACGTCTCTTCACCCTTCTCCGGGCCAGTCCTGTTCATCAGGGCTCCTTGCTTGTGGTCCCATGTAATCTCAGTCACCTCCCTGAGTCCCTGTCTCCAGGTACAGTCACCCCGGGGCTAAGAGCTCAACAGATGAAGTTTGGAGAGGAACGCGACTCAGTCCATAAAAGTAGAAAAGAGTCTTTTACAAAATTTTTATAAAGTTAACATTTGTGAGAGATATTTTTCCAAATTTAAGAGACTTCAAGAATGAACTGCCTGTTAAATTTGCTTGTCAGCACCTGAAACTCAACTTGAAATGGCATAAACAAAATTGGATGATGGTGGTGGTGGTGGTGGTAATGGTGGGGTGTATGTATGTATTCTCTATAGAGCAACGGTCAGGGGTCAGTTATATTGGCCACTGCAGGATCCAAGGGTCTGTATCCAATATTTGTCTTCTCCCTGAGCTCTCCTGAAAATCTGGGGCAGCTTCCATGTGACCTGGCCCATGGCATTTCCAACTGCAAATGGAGAGATGCTGTCCTGATAATCCACCCTGACTGCCCTGGTTGGGGTGGGATTGCATCACAGCCTGTACCCAGGACCTACCCTGGCAATTATAAGCTGGTAGCTATAGCATCTGGGAGAGGCCCACCTCTCAAACAGAGGATTCTAAGCAGGTTAAAGTGTGAGGCGCATCCATAATCTTCCCCTGCTGGGTTTCTAAGCCGAGACAACTTATTTGTACTTTGTGGTTTCTATAATTGACAGTACAGAGAAGGTTCAATTTAGTTTACTTTATTGTGCTCTGTGTGAAAGATTCCATTTAGAATCAATGATACATTTTTGGGAAGTCAAATGGTATCCTGTTAGCCTTTGCCAGTGTTGTTCTGCACACCCTTCAGATTACCCAGCCTTATCACCACCTAGAAATTCGGTCATGGGATGTGATGGTCTTGGTCTCAGGGCTCCCCCCGCAACCTCTCTCTGCTCTGCTGCACACCAGTGCTGTGCTGTGAATTCCTGTGTTGCTCTCACAGGAATGGGGATATTAAAGATGGGGGCTGTGGGAAATGATGGGGCCGTGAAGGCAGAGCCCTCAGCATTGGGGCAAATGCCCTGATAAGAGAGACCCGAGAAAGACCCTTCCATCATGTGAGGACACAGCAAGAAAATGACCATCTATAAACCTTCCCCAGGCACTCAGTCTGCTGGCACCTTGATCCTGGACCCCAGAACGCTGAGAAATTGAGGCCTGTTTTCTGTCAGCTTGGTCTTTGCTATTTTGTTAAGCAGCTTGAATGGATTAAAACACCAAGCGTCACTGGTTTCATGGGAGGGCAGGTGTCTGATCCCTTATTTGTAACCCTTGGGTCAGACATGTATTGGAACTCAGTTTTTAACTTTGAAAATAATCACACTGTGTATGTAGTGTATTCTGGTACTTTCTAGCATTTCAGCAGTGAAATATGTGAATATCATACTATATGGGCTAAAGATGGTTACTAAGAGCCTTATATCCACTCAGGTCAGGTTTTGCCACAGAGTTATAAAAAAGACTTTTTCCTAGGACTTTTTTTTTATATTTCAGAATTATAAGCAAGGGGCCTTGAATATGTATTTGCTTGTATGTAGTCGGTGCTCGTAAATATCCCTGCTAGAATTTAAGTAGCCCGTACTGAGCTCCATGAAATGTAAAAGTTGAGAAACATCTTAACAAACAGCATTCCCCACTGTCTGTGCGGACTGACACCTGTGTAGAGCAGCCTTTGTGCCAGTGTCTTCTCATGTGAGGTTGCTGGTGAAAAGAGCTCAAAAGCCACCAGTTCTGAGATTAAAAGTTTCTCTTTATTCCTTACTTTTTTTCAGCACTAGGAATTGAACCCAAGGCCTTCGCACTGAGGTTCATCTCCAGCCCCCATTTTTTAAAATTTTTTAAAACAGGATTTAGCTGAGTCATTAAGTTACCCAGGATGGACTCAAACTTGCAGTCCTCCTGCCTCAGCCTTCCAGTGTGCTAGGACTACAAGCATGTGCCACCATACATGGCTTCATTATTTCCAAGTGCAGTACGCTATCCCAGAGAGATGGAAAAACTCACCAGAAAAGGTTGTTATTGTGCACGATTAGATCATTATCAAACTTGTTCCTAAATTTCTACTTCCAACAAACCTTATGGGGTTTTCCACAAAGGGATTCTTCAAGTCTTCTGTCTTTATGCACAGAAATTAGAAAACATTTATAAAGAATAAAAGCAGTTCAACCCTCCAAAGATGTTAGGTTACCACTTGGAATCAATGAAATGAAGATAATTTCCAAGTCTGCAATCCTTGATACATCCAGCGAGATTCAGAGGGCAGAATCAATTCCAGTTTTGCTAATGTTCCTGCCGGCTTGTGTCAACCACTTACCATCAACGACATCTCAGTTATTCCATCTGTCGGCCCCAAGAGTCTTTGATGTATTTCAACATACCATGTTTTCAAGAATTTCCCAGTGCTACATTCGAGCACTTGCCAACTGTCATGGATGAATTTGACATACCTCTCCCTGATGCCTGCCAGAAGGGAGTTGGAGGAGAGACCTGAAAGATTGTCTGATAAATTCAGATGATCACATATAAGCTTATATCAGTGTGGGAGAATGGAATTGTTGTAGCTACTTTTCTGTCATTGCTAAGACAAAATATCCAACACCTAAAGTTAAAAGGAGGAGAGGTTTATTTAGCTCACTCTCTGTGGAGGTTTCAGTCCATACTTGGCTGGCTCCAAGGCGGAGTGGCACATGGCAGAGGGCGAGAGTTCACGGCGGTGGAAGACAGCAAAAGCAACAAGCGCAAAATGGGAGGAGCAAGCCTCTTTCCCTCCCTTATATCGTATGCAGGGTCCCTGCCCAGGACAGGTGTAGCACTCATACCCCCTAATCCCAGCACTAGACTCCAGTCAGAAACTCTAGATTTAGCTGCCTCCAAAAAGTCTGCCCCCCACCCCACCACATGAGGCTTTGAGGAGACATTCAGAAAAAAACCGTAACAGGAATTAAAGGTAGTTGTCTTACTAGAATCGTGGAAACCGGCTTTGTAGATCTTCAGTTGGAAGATGTTAGCATTGGCTAAGTGCATGTGGGAAGACCTAATTCAGGAATCGTTCAGGGATTGATGGGATTAGTGTTTGTGGTTGGTTAGGAATGGTGGCACGTGACTCAGCATCCTTGCATGAAAGAGGTATCGGAAAGCTGGCCCCCTGAGCAACACTGATGGGAGGGCAGCATCTCCTGACTGAGCCCATGGGCCTTGTGTCCGTGTTGTCCTTCCTTTATGGAAAAACCCTACCATAGGGCTTTTCAGTGCTTACACAGCAGTACCGATGGACCGTCTCCTGCCAGGTGCCGGTCAGTTTACTCAAAGTGAAGACCTCCTGGGAGCTGCAGACAGGCTGTAGGGCTGTCTGTGCATACTCACTACCTGACAAGCCATTTGATCTCATCCCACTAACAGTGAAATTGCCAGAGGTAGGGCTAATAACAACCCTCTTCCTGCTACCACTGCCATAACCACTGTCACTAACTGCTACTGAGTTGCCAACAGGAACTTAATATACACTAAGAGCCGGTTTCTCTTGCCCTGTGTCACTGTTGTAGGTTTCTTGGTTGAAAGTTGTTGTCTGCTCCTTGTGGTCTCCCCACCCTTCACACGCGTGTACACTCCACTGTAGTCTGGAGTTCGGTCCCCACCCACCCTCCTGTCATTCTGTGTGCTTTCTGGACAAAGCCTTCCTTTCTTTTTCTTCCACCTTCCAGTTTCTTCCCTGCCTTAGCTTGTCCCAACCACCCCAGGCTTTGTGACCTTTTCCTTCTCTGAGTTTCGGTCGTACCACTTTTTTGGTACACTTGCTGTTCTGTTTATCCATGCCATATAATGAACTATCCCGTAATTTGTAGCTTAAAATAATAAACATTTTAACTTGTATCTCACCGTTTTGTAGATCAGGAACTTCTTCAGGGCTCAGCTAGGGAATTCTTTTGCTCTTTGTGGCATCCATCCTTAGGGTCCCTCTGGTTTCAGCTGAGAGATGCATCCACTGGGGGGTCCATAATGTCTTCGCTCATATACTTTCTGGCTTAGTGGAAGGCTGGAAGGCATGCTCAGCCAGGACTGTCCGTTAGAACATGCACTCACAGAAGCTTCAGAGAAGTCAGACTGCTCCATAGCAGCTAGCTTACCCAGGACTAAGGATTTCGAGAGAAAAGAAGTAGAAGCCATCAGTCTCAGCCTGGAGCCAGCATCATTTCTGCCATATTCTGATGGCCAAGCAGTTCAAAGTCCTCCTGTTTTTAAGAGAAAGAACTCTAGACTTCGATCTCATTGTACAGTGTAACAGAATTCACCCCACCAGTAATATAGCCCACCTGCCTTGTTATCTGCTTGAATATCCTCCTCAAAACTCATACTGAATTTTAATTGCCATTGTAGCAGTACTAAGAGATGAATCCTCTAAGAAGTGATTATGCCATGAGATATCTGTCTTCATGAAAGGGTTAATGCCATTATCTATGGGAAGAGGTTAGTCATCGTGGGAGTGGCTCTGTTAGCTTCCTGTCTCTGGTGCATGCTACCTTGCCAGCGGATGCCCTCTACCATGTAATGATGTAGCAGAAAGCATTTGCTCTATTCTGGCACCACACTCTTAGATTTCCCAGTGTCTCAGCCCTAGGAAGTAAATCTCTGTTCTTTACAAATTATTTAGTCTCAGGTATTCTGTTGTAAAAGCCAAAAATGGGCTGTGATGATACCACCTAACACTCTTCTTTTTTTTTTTTTTTTTTTTTTCGGTACTGAGACTCAAACTCAGGACTTTGCACTTGCCAGGTAGGTGCTTCGCTACTGAGCTACATCCCTGGCTCAACTAAAGTTCTTGAGTATTGTGCTGCTTTTCCAAACCTCGAATTTCTCATAAATTTTTGGTACTTAAGGCAGGTACCAAGAAATCTGAATTGAAATAAGAAGTCTGCAGGGAAGAACAGTTCATCATCTGACCACTTTGTCTGAGAGATACCATGGCTTTAGGGAGCAATTTGAGGATGCCCCTTTGATCTCGTAGTTTAGGACTGAGACTAGGCTGACAGCCATTGATGGGTTTCTTCCTGAGTGTTTCAGGTTGAAAGATGTGAGGCACTGCTTGCTCATCGCAGTGCTTCATGGGGTTAAATCTAAGGCAGGGCCACCAGATTGCTGCTAGAAGTAGCAAATGGTGACCTGCACATCTAACCCGTCCCTGTGTTTATACTCCCCAGGAGCTAAACATGATATTTACGTCTTTAAATGGTTGAGAGACAAAAATCAAAAGAGTTATTTTCATGTGACACATAAAAGTTCTGTTAAACTCGAATTTCAGGGCCCACAGATAAAATGCTGCTGGAACACAGTTGTGTCCACTTTCTACTCTTTTCTGTGGCTACTTTCATACTACAAGAGCAGGGGTGGATGCCTATGACAGAGAGCCCATGGCCTGCAAAGCTAAAAATATTTATCATCTTACTTTTTGCAGAGAAGTCACATTTTTATTGACCCTGCCTCTGACCCATTGTATTTGTCAAAGCTGGATTCTAGGCCCCTAGTTACAGGGAGGGGAACAGCAAGTGTAACACAGGCCTGAGTGCTGCAGTCTTTTGGACCCAGAATGGCCCCCAGAGGCCCATGTGTTAAAAGACTTGTTCACCAGCCGGATGCTCTTGGGAAGCAACAGAGACCTAAAGAGGTGGCACCTCATAGGTCTTCAGGTCATAGAGGCTGTGCCCTCTAAAGGGATTTTGGGACCTATTGTGGTTGATACATTGTGTCAACCTGAGGAATCTAGAAGCTTAACTAAATATCTCAGCAGTTCTACATCCTGGGGTGAAAAGGACTTGCGCTTCCTCTAGGATAGTGTTCATTGTGTCAACTTGAGAAGTTTAGAAGGTTAACTACATAACTCAGCAGGGAGCCAGGTCCTTACTTTGTATCGATCCTGAGCCTGTGCAAGAGGAGGGCATGGAGACCAGTGTGGGCAGATAGCGGATGTACAATGTGAGGGAGGGAAAGAGGCTCGGTTCCCCCCTTTTTGCTCTTGCTCCTTTTGCTGTCTTCTGCCACTGTGAAGTGTTGTTCCTATGCCCTGCTGCCCTGCCTTGGAGCCAGCTGATTATAGACTGAAACCTCCACAAACTGTAAGCTAAATAAACCTTTCCTTCCTTCACTTTGGGCGTTGAGGATTTTGTCTCAGCAAGGAGAGAAAAGTAACCAAGACAGGATCCCAGTCTGCTCATTTTTTCTCTTTGCTTCTCAGCCAGGAGGGAAGCAGTCTGTTCCGCCCTGCGCTGGCTGCCACTGTCATCCTGTATCCCCACTCGAGGCCTGAAAGAAATGGTTCTACACTGCCATGGGTGGGAAACTCTATAGGTATGAGCCAAGGTAAACCTCTCCTCCGTACAATTATCTTAGGTTTTTGTTACACCAGTGGAGTGCTGACTAACACCGGTGCTGATATGAAGAGAAAAGAGGAAAACCATGATGAACTTTGCCAATAGGTGGTTTTTTCATCGCTGCTCCATGGAGCAAATAACTTACAAACACCAGAGAAACTAATTACTTGTACTGGGAGAAGCATAAGCACCTTCTGTTAAAATATTCCTCACAGTTGAATCCTTTCTTTTAGGTCACTGTGTCTTAGTGATTCTTAATATAAAAATTAAGAAGTATTTTTGTCCTCATTAGCCAATTAATTTCTGCCCCAAAGCAAAGAATATAGTTATTTCTGTCATTATCTGAGTTCCAGATCTATTGATACAGAAAGTCACATCTGTTCACACACACACACACATGCACATGTGCATTGCCTTAGAAAATATATCAAAAGGAGTAGATGCAACTGGAGCAATATCATTTCTCTTCTTCGCTCCTATCCCAATTATTCTAGAAATAATTTCTAAAGTGTGTGCGTGTGTGTGTGTGTGTGTGTGTGTGTGTGTATTTCCTGTATTAGGGATTGAGTTTAGGGGATTCAATTGAGGGGATTAAGCCACATTCTTACTCCTTCAAAAAAACCCATTTGAGACAAAGTCTCCCTAGTTGCCCTGGCTGGCTTCAAACTTATGACTCCCCCTGCCTCAGCCTCTGGAGTAGCTGGTATTACTCAGGCCTGCACCATGACTCCCAGTTAAAATGTTTACATTTTACTTATTGAAACTGGCTGACACTGAGCCTCGTTTTGTGGAGTGTTATTCTTGCATCCAGCACAATGTAGGAAAGACTCTAACATAGCCCACTCTGGTTCTAGCTGAGCCTGTCTTTCTGGAACACCACTGGGTCCCATGCAAGGACCTTTCTTGTTGGCCTAAAAATGGTCAGGTGGTAGTTGAATGTGAGTTTTCCCCCTAAGGTATAGTTTTGAGAGCTTTAAAATTTTTTATCTTTTAAATTCCATAACACTTGTTCTTTAATCTCCCCACTCGGCTTGACAAGGAGTGAACTTTCTCTCACAGTGGTGTCGCCCTGGAGAGACATGAACAGATAGGCTTACCTCCTCCCTCTCTCTACTGCAAACCCCGGAGAGAAAGGGGCTGCGTGAATGTGCTGAGCACTGTCTGCGTTCCGCAAGCGGGTTTCAGTCACTCTCACCTGAAATAGGATTTCATTCACCAGGGACTGTCAATAGACTGCAGCAGTGAGTCATCACCCCCTCTCCGTGAGATGGCAAATAGGGAGGATGGT
Organism: Dinomys branickii; assembly: GCA_004027595.1. Classification (NCBI taxonomy): domain Eukaryota; kingdom Metazoa; phylum Chordata; class Mammalia; order Rodentia; family Dinomyidae; genus Dinomys; species Dinomys branickii. Next base: position 23,909 of record PVLD010002286.1, read on the forward strand.
GGGAGAAAAAGGGAGACGGACTCCTAGCCAGACGTAGCTGCTGTTCCCTGTGAGTGTGTCCCTGTGCTGGCTCCGGAAACCTGCCCACCAGTGCAGCGGGTGGGGAGGAGGGGCCTCGTGAGGGTGGAGCGAACGGATTGATGCTGCAGGTGCTGAATGAGTCCCCTAAACGGCTGAGCTGGGTCCCCTCCTCCTGAGCTGTCACTCTAACCCCTCACCTTTTTGCCCTCCTCCATGAGCTGCTCACTCAGAAACTCCTCACCAGGCATCTGTACCTCCATACGGAGCTTCCAGTTACCAGAAAGGTGAGAGAGAAATTTCTTTTCTGTGTAGATTATCCTGTCACTGGGATCTGTTATGGCAACACAAATTATACAGAGATAACAGCCCCTGGTGTTTATACCAGGAAATACCTCACTTGACACATTTTCCCGGTTGGGTCTAATAACAAGTTGGTAAATAATAGACTATCAAATGCACAGGGACATGGAAGTTCAGAGAGGCTGAGTGACTTGCCCAGCTTAATTACACCTGCCCTGTCCCCTCCTTCACCCTTCTTTCTCAGTACTGGCAATGCCTTGTTCATATGCTCCTGGAGAATGTGTTGGTGTGATTATCCTTCTCTTATATTCTGCTGCACTCAACTTCTAATCCAGTACTGAATCCTTTTAGCTTCACTTTGAAATATACTCGGAAGTTAACACCCTGCCACTCTCAACTATCCTAAGCCACCATCCTCTCTCTCATGCCCCACTATTCTGTCCTTCTACCTGTTCTTCCTACTTCCGCTCTTTCTTCCTGAGAGTCAACTCCCAATACACAGGAAGTTAAGCCAGATCAGACTTATTGCTGGCTTCTCATTGGTTGGGAAATCACATCTAATTCCAAAGAAGTGGGAGCCCTTACCAAGCTACTCCCCCATGTTATCTCCCCACCCATTACTTGTTCACTCTGCCTTGGCCTCATCAGCTTCCTTGTGGCCTCGTGAATAGTCAGAGCTTTGTATCTACCATTTCCTCTACGTGGACACTTTTGTCCTAAGAAATTGCATGATTAACTCCTTCACCCCATCATGTCTCCACAGTGAAACCTGCCTTGCCCATTCTATTTTAAAGCCCTTCCCATTTCGTCTCTTTCTACCTTTCCAGTACACCTTATTCTCTGTGCCCACTGTGCTTTCTCCGTAACCTGCTAGTCATCATCTGCTGCGCTGCGTATCTCATGCATTTGTTACCGTCCGCCTCCTTTCTTCGAGTGTAAGCTCCATGAGGGGGTGACTTCTGTCTGGGTTTTTACGTTTCTGGCACATTTAAATGTTCAGCAAACTTTAATGAGAGAATAAATGAATTACTCAATCTTAGGACTTGAACTGTGGGCACCTCTGCTCTTTGCAGATCCCCTCCATAGTGCTGGTTGACTATACCATGTTACATAAAGATAAAGGAGCTTATTTCAGGAAATAGCTGAATAATACACACAGAAGAAAGGAAGTGTATTAAATCGGAAGTGGCTTCCGATTTCTGAGGTTCCTTTGGAAGTTGATAATCTGTGATTACAAAGGCTGATTTCATGAAACAAAATCCCTGAGATTGAGCTTCCCAGATGTTATCTCTTTGATCCTTAACTTCCTATTTATAAAATATGGAAGTTGGTAGACAATCTTTACCCTCTCTTTCCACATCAGAAATTCTGTCATTTGGTCTATGAGTTAAGTAAAGTAATGTACTGTTTAGTTTGTGCTGCTTCTTTTTGAGTATGCATCAAAGGGTTAAGTGCCCTACAGCACAGAACAAAATTTTTCCTTTTTAAAATTTCCTCACCATCATGGGTGCAGTGTCCTGTGTTCAGTTGTTTATCAATATGCTTTCTTGGCCCAACCAAAGGCAAATCGCACTGAACTCTGAACTGTCCCTGAGTTTCAAGTCTGTCGGTTGATAAGGTGCTGCTAAGTGAATAGCTCCTGGTGCTCAGAGCTGAGGCCACTACACTCCCGAGCGCCTGTGCCGCCTCCCCGAGCTCATCCACTGCCACTCTCAGCCACAGGTGCTTCTGTCTGGGAAAGTTAACACCGAGCCAACAGTGCAGGCTGTCAGGAAGTAACAGGGATAGGTGAGAAGTCTTTGGGTCCTGTGGGTTGGTGTGACAGCCCATCCCAAAGGCATCTTCAGTGAGGTGATACATGCTAAGTGCAGACGAATAGGACCAACTTGGCTCGATCAGCGCTGAGGGGCTAGTGTCTATTACATAAGACTAAGCTGTATATGACGGGGAAAGAAACAGTTTCTATGTACAAAAACCACAGCCTCTTAGAAGTTGAGGCATTGGAAATGCCTTTTGTTTTTAAAATATTTTTAATCTAGAGGAAACGTCAGTGACAATGGCCTTGCTCCTTAAGACTGTGATGCTGGGAAACTCAGAACGTATCTGGTCTAACGTTGCGGTCATCACATTTCAGTAAGAATTGGTGATTTCCCCAGAAGTATCAGATTTTGAGAAATGGATGTTATTTTAATATATGATTTTATATATGGTATATCATAATAGGATAGAATATGTTGTCTTCTCTAAAGAGCATGTTCTCCCCCCCTTTACTTCTCTTCTTCCCTCGACTCTCCTCTAAACACACACAGGCACACGTGCATTTCATCTCAGTGAATTATGGGTTAGCTTTAATGCATCAAATATGGGTTTAGTTCTTACTAAACTCTTCTGGAGGAAATAGTATAAAATACTATAAACTATTCTGGAGGAAACTAGAGGATAAAAAGATATGAGACACATATGTCCTGCCCTTTTGGAGGAGGAAGAACACAAAAAGTTAGAGTTCACAGAAGCGTGTGCTACACACTGAAAACATGAAAAAATCATCATGTGCTGTACAAGGAGAGCCATTTGGGAGGAACTCGGAGAAGTTTCCTGGAACAGGGCCTCACAGAGGAGACCTTGACTTATGTGGACCTTGACTTATATATCCTTTTTGCATTTAAAATGCTCCTGTTTGCAAGATTTCGGCTTATACGCAACTTCTCTGGCCCTTCACCATCAGCTACAATGAGGTTCATGCCCACCGTGTTGGCCATGGAAAAGAAGGAGACAGGGTGACAGCCAAAACAAATGGAAGCCTCTAGGGTAGAGAGGCCAATAAAGAGAGAGGAAATGGGGTGGCATAATCCCAGGACCTGCCAATGAAATGGCAGGAAAGAGGACAGCTGGCACAGACTATGACAGGTTGCTCATTGTAACTGTCCAGCCTGTCAGATGTCACTTGAGGACACTGCCACAATTAACATGCAACCAGACACGTCAGTGACTACACATTTTGCCTTGGTTGTTGGCATTAGTTGAGTCTTAAACAAAAGCAGTTCCAGTTGCAGATCCTATGCCAGGCTTTCAGAGAAAGAAAATAAATTAGTCTGCTGTGACAAGTTGTTCCATGGTAGCAACAATAGTTTGGACTTCCAATATAGCCTGTCACCCGGGCCTTAAAATACATCTTTATTTGTTGTTGGGCAGCTGTGTGAGAAGAATCATTAATGACTTTATAATACATCCAAAGCTCTGACTCTGTACCTTTGCACAGTCACACCTTACCACAAGCTGTCAATTCTCCCACCAATGGGAAAGGGACCAACAGACAGAAGGAACAGGAAGGGAGAAAGGGTAGGGGACAAAAAACGATTTAAGATGCATTACGTATTGTACCAACTCCCCCATGATGAATGTAATCATTATGTACTATAAACATGTACTAATGAAAATAAAAATCTTGAATGCACCAAAAGCGAGGAATAATTCCTTTCTGTTACTTGTGTACGTATTTTAATGGGAAACATAGAATACAGGACATTCCCTTGAGGCATGCATTTCAGTTCTGGAAACGTTTATTGACTGCCTACTGGATGCCAAGCATTATTCTGGCAGATGGAAAACCCATGCCTGCCATTCAGGCTGCTGCAATCTAAGAGAAATAGCATCAACAGTACGACAGTGTCTTGGGGAGGGGAGGGCAGGGAAGGAGGGAGTGAAAAATCATTGTCCCTGTGCCCCTCATTTCAGACACTGCACACATGACTGGGCTCCCAGTTGATCAACAGACAGAGGAGCCAATGTGAGAATGGAACTGGGTCTTCGAGACAACGGCGGAACATTTTAATCTGTGATGGATCGATTTGCATGCAGTCCTTCTGGCTCTGATCACTTTTCTGTGGTTGCTGTGACAAATTGCCACACACTCAGTGGTAGCTGGGGGTGTAACTCAGTGTGCTTAATATGTGTGTGGCCCTGGATTTAATTCTGCAGAAGGATGGATGGATGGGTGGATGGATGGATGGGTGGGTGGATGGGAGGAGGAAAAGAAGGAAGGGAGGAAGGACAGATAGACGGATGGATGGGAAGAAGTACAAGGGAAACAGGAGGGAGAAGAGAAAGAAGAGGAAAGGTAGGAGGAAAACAAAGGAAAAGCAAGCAAGGAAGTAAGCAAGCTTAGTAGCTTACAATAAGAAAGAGTTACTTTCTTTTGGTTCTATAGGTTAGCAAATCTGAGAGCTCTCACCGTGCTGATGGACTGTTGCCTTCTGCAGGCTCTAGGAGAGAACCTGCCCCTGCTTTCCTCCTGTCTGGCTGTTAGAGGCTGCCGTCTCTCCTCTCCTCTTCAAAGCTAGGGACACCGAATGAGTCCTCACATCACTCTGGCCTTTTTCTCTCTTACTTTTACTTTTAAGGACCCTCCTGATGGCTTTGGGCACGTCTGGATAATCCAGGCTGGTGTCCTATTTTAATTTTTTTTTTGTTTAAAGAGGAAAGAATATAAACTCAAAAAAAACCCCACAAAAACAATAAGGAAATACACAAATTATGGGGAAGATAGTAGGGGATTGACAATGAATGCTGTTTTACATAATATCATCTTCATGTTTGTTACTCAGTTATCTCAAAAACAATGAAGGAAATACACAATTATACAGAAGATAGGGGATTGACAATGGCTGTTGTATTACATAATGTTATCTTCGCATTTCTTACTCAGTTATAAATCAGTATAACGCATAAACGATAAAGTAAACACAATTATAGAGCAGATATTAGAGAATTAAAAATGGATGCTGTATTACAAAATGACATCTTCACTATTGTTACTCAGTTATACAAATGACAGCACGTTCGATTAATTAAACAGTTTTCTCCACCCTCATCTCCATTATTCTCCCACCCAATCAATTGTCTTCCCTCTGACAATAACTGTACTTTTTCATTTATTTACTCCCTTGGGCTCTCGCATTGGGAAGGCACGTGGCTGCTTCAAATTATGCTGTAACAAACATGGGTGCACTCAAATTACTATGGCACTAGGTGGAAAAGCATGCATCCTCAAAAGATGGTACATAGGCAGGGAACCAGATACATTATGGTCATACCCAATTGATAAGCCCTCGTGGCCCTCGGGGGTCTAGTCTAGTCCCCAGGTTCACCCCCGTGGACTGCCAGATTCTGCCTGCACGAGGCACTCCCAGGGGCCCAGTTGAGTTCTTGGGGTCGCCCCCAAGCACTGCCGGGCTCTGTCCCAGTGAGGCGCTCCAAGGTACCAGACCCAGTTCGCGGCTTGCCCCCGCAGACCACTGGGTTCTGCCCCAGTGAGGCGCTCCGGAGGCCCAGTTGAGTTCTTGGGGGTGGTCCCTGAACGACGCTGGGTTCTGCCCCAGCAAGGTACTCCCGGGGACCCAATCCAGTTCGCGGGTTGCCCCCGCAGACTGCAGGGTTCCACACCAACGAGGCACTTGCAGAGGCCCAGTCAAGTTCCCAGGGTCACCCCAGCACCGCTGGGCTCCGCCCCAACTAGGCGCTCCCTGGGGCCAAGTCGAGTCCTTGGGGTTGTCCCCAAGGACCACCAGGCTCTGCCCCGCCCCTATGAGGCTCTCCCATGGGCCCTGTTAAGTCCTCAGGGTCGTCCCTGCAGACCTCTGGGCTCCAACCCAATGAGGCGCTCCCAGGAGCCTGGTCCAAGACCTCAGGGTCCCCATGTAGCCTGCAAGGAGCCCCCCCCCCACTTGATTCTGATTTCTGAATCTTCCTGCTACCAGGGGACCTGCCTCTCTCCCTCTTGTCATTCTCATGGTACCCTATTTTAAGAGCAGCTGATTAGCAGCGTTCACTCATAGAATCTAAATCGCCTTTCCCATGTAACCCAACATAGCCACAGTTCTGGGGCATTAGAATATGGATATGTTTTGAGGAAGAGGAGGACATTATCCTGCCTACCATAGATGCCTTCCAGACTCCAGAACCACCAGTGTTAGTAAATATGGTGAGTGCTATGTGTAAGTGCCCTGGGCTCAAGAAAGAGGTTACCAGACCTGGACCGAGAGTGACCTCCTCTCATCATACTCAGTGCTGTTCAGTCGGTGGGGAAAGGATGGATGGCATGTCATAGGGAATGCCTCTGCCTGGCCATCAAGAGACTTAGATTTTAGTTTCTCTTCTGTGAACAAACTCCTGAGTATCTGTAGGAAAAAAGTTGCATGGCACTGCTGTCCATTTCCTCATGTCAAGTGACAGTGGGGGTGAGATGTTCTCAAAACCTCTCTGTCTCTAGCTCACCAAGGATTTCGCATTTCACAGAGAGTGAACTAAACACATATAAAGACTGGGCCGTCATCTCAGCAGCAAAATGCTGGAATAATGTGCAAGACGTCTACTGTGTGACTCAGTGCCGGTGTCTCTTTTTTCTCTCATGGGCACGGCCTCATCTCCCTTCTTTGATGATGGTAAATTCACATCATCTACCCCCCATTTTTTTCCTCTAAATTATAAAATTATGCCAGAGTAATGCCTGGGAATTACCTGAATTAGAGATAAAATGGTGGCTCTCCAGTTGAAATACAGCTCTGAGAAAATTGACTGAGAGCTATATGAGGTCACGTATAATTGAAAGTCGGCATTCTCGAGTGACTTGAGAAGGGTGATTCATGCCTTCAAAGCTAACATTCTGGGTAAGAAATTTGAGCCTAAAAAGCAGCTGTGCGTATGTGGATCATTAGACAGCCTTCTTTCTCACTGTCCCTTTTCCTTTAATCAAAGAACTATACATATGCAAGTCACTGAGTTACCTGTTCTCTCCTTTAATCACAGTTGAGCGGAAGCTTTCCAGCCAGGCACTAAATTGGGTCAACAGCTCACACAGCATGAGGGTAGACAGCAGAGCCAGTGATGGTGCACACACAGGAAATAGAAGACACTGCACTGGCGGCATCAGTAGGCTTTTGAACAGTTCAAGGGCCCTATTAAGATGAAAAGTAATAAAAGATGAGAGGAAATATAGTTTCCAGTGGCTGACAAACATCCCTGGCTTATGAAGGCATTAGTTTCACTTAATGACTCCTAATGCCCCCAGCATAATCTCTCATGGTAACCTTTAGCTGTATTGCAGGCCTCAGAAACATCTAGGAAATGTCGCCTTTGCAGTTGCACCAACGATAGGTGCTAGTGATGCACATAGACCTGAAAACACAGAATGTGGCCGGTACACAGGTTTCAAACTTCTGTGAAGGCTGTTGTCAAAGGAAGGTGAGAGAAAAGGCCTGGTTTGTGTAGAGAGAAGTAGAATTTCATCAGAAGTATGTATGGAAATGTGCTGACTACAAAAGATCAGCAATTTCAACCATGTAGTGTTTTGGAAGCATTAACTGAAATGATGCTAATACCTGGCCAGGACAGTCCACATAGCTGTTGGCTATGCCCAGATCATCCCTGAAAGTCTGAGGGCAAGGGTCATTCCTTCTCATGTCTCATCTAGTTAGGGCTGTACCATATAGCCATTTTTTCCAGGCAGACCTGCAGTCAGCAGGGCAGTTCATTGGTAGAGGTATAGCATCAGGCATACCGGGCCAGAAATAGCTTTCTTCTCAACCTCAAATCCAAGGTAGCAGCATGCTCTGTGAGAGCCTATCAGACCCAGCAGGCCTGGAAATTAGATGCCGATCCATGGTGTCTGAAGCCACCAGAGGGCTGCATCCTGCAATTGTGACTGCTTAGGGCACCTCAACCCCACCACTGGTACCTCTCCAGTCTTCCCATTCCTCAGAGTAAACCCACAGGTCACAGGAACTGGTTCTCTTCTTCAGATCCAAGGCTTACATAATAGATAAAACAGTGGCTCGAAAAGATATCTGTATCTGTTACTCACATGACAAGAGACTTTACATGTGTAAGTTAAGATAGGAATGTTATCCTGATTATCTGGGTGGACACAATACAGTCTATAAGAAGATGACAAGAGAATCAGAGTCATAGGCATTATAGCGATGGAAGCAAAGGTCAGAGTGATGTGGGGCCAAAAGCCAAAGCATGTGAGCAGCCCCAGAAGCAGGAACAAGCACAGAAACTGATTCTCCCTTAGAAACTCCTAAAAGAACTTAGTCCTTACAGCCACTTTGGGCTTCTGCTTTCTAATAAAGTAATAAATCTGCATTGTTTACAATGTTCCCTTTCTAGAGGTTAACTACTTTATTGGTTAACTAACAAGCACATATTCATTTGCTTCAACAGAAAATTTACCCTCATTCGCCAGAATAAAATTTTATCTCCCTGGTTCCAACAATGCCACAAAGTACCGTCAACTTTTGGCAGGTCAGTTTGTCTGACATAGAATTTCTTTGCATATTGTAATTAGCAAAATGCTCATTTTTCTTATGATTATATTTGAAAAGTGGGATTACTATATCATTCTGATTTTCTAAAAATATCTTCAATGATACATCTTAATTTTATGATTGAATGACATAGTGGTTAATATTGTTAAAGTAATAAATTTACCATCACTGTGGTGCCCTAGTTTGTATTGCAAAATCATTATTGTGAACATGAGTTTTGTTTGCCCAGATAGAAGGTAGAAGAAGAAAAGCAAAAATAATAAAAGAACAATCCTCTAAGTGAAAGCAATATGCCAGAAACAATGAACAAGAATGAGTATTTCCTGGAGATCTCAGTTTTCCTGAGTCTGCTAAGAGCACTATAGTAGGCAGAATTTTTAGATGCCCCGCAAAGGCATGCATACCCTACATCTTCTCTGGGTCTATGAACATGGTAGATTTTGTTTCTGTTATTGATTATGACTTTAAGACACAGAGGTTATTGGGGTGGTCCTGATCTAGCACACGGTCCTGTAAAAGCAGAGAAGTTTCTTGGGCTGGTAACAAGACAGGAAGTCAGATTTAAAGTCCAGGGAGGATATGATGCAGGACCAATTGCTTGAAGATGGAGTAGACACATGTCAAAGAGGTTGCTTCTAATATGGGCACGGTAAAGGAACCTAGAGTAGCCTTGGCTCGCAGAAAATAAGAAAATGTGAAACTCAGTCCTACAACTGTAAGTAACTGAATTCTACCAATAACAAGAATAAAATTAATTTGAATTTTTTCCCAGTGCTGAGAACCCAATTTGATGGACACCTGGACTGGAGCCTTATGAGATCCTGAACAAAGAACTCAGCCAGCCACATTGTGCTGGGCTTCTATAAGTAGGAGTTAATAAATGGATGCTTTTAAAATCCATTGTATTTATAGTAAGTTATTGTGCAGCTATAGAAAACTAATGCAGACACTATGAATGTAGTTTTGTTCACTTAACATCCATGTTGCTAGCAAACTCAGTACCCATGAGCTACCTCACTTGATTGTCCTAAAAAATCAAGTTTAGTTTTTAAGACCTAGAATTTAGGCTAGTACAAGAGGCAATTAGACAACAAAAGAGTATAATTTGTGGCTGTTGGAAGATTAGGTATGAAGAGAGAAAAACATGACTATACTGAAATCCAAGCTACAAATTTATAAGCTTAAAGCATGGCAATTTATGTGGCATAAAGAGTCAATATCTATAGTCCCGATTACTGTACATCTAGGCCATAGACTCCATTGTTCTATTTCTGTGGCAAGATTCTCACATGTCGCACAGCGTTATTGGCCTACCACATTCTTAGGTGGCCATGGTAGGGGACATGCATTCCATGTCCCTGCCTGTCCTACTACGTACTACCAGAACCTGTGTATCTCACATGATTCCCCCAACCCAGTATCTCTATGTGTGTTGCCAGAGCTCCTAGATTATTGCCTTGCCTGTAAGGAAGTGATATTTGGTGAGATTTTTAACCCACCAGTATGGCGAAGTCTCCGCTTCCTATGAACTGCTGTGGAGGGCACCTTGCAGTGGTTTGCTTGCAGTAAGTGGCCAACTAGGCACTGGGCATTTTGCCACTAGAAAGCCAGTGCCATCTCAGGAAGGAGCACCTCTCTCCCAGAGCCAGACCCCACTGTCCCATGTAACTGGGGAACGGGCCGGGCAGAGCTGGGGAGAAGGAAACAGGTGAAAGCTTTGGGCAGCTGCCGTTTACCACATTCCTGGCAATAAACAGTGTCATGTTGGTTGGAGGCTCCATTTTTATAAAGAAAAGCCCATGTCTCCTTATCCCTTTTGCATAAACCTCACAATGTGTGGATTTTCCAAAATTTATGCCTTGTCCACCATGCCAGCCTGTCTTCTCATTCTTGTCACTTTTGGGAGCAGTTCTGGAAGTCCTCTTTCATGAGGATCTTTATGAGATCGAAGCTGTTGAGTGCCACCCATGGGAAAGGCAGACTCATGAAGACACTACTGTGTGTCCTCTTGCACCTCACTCATCGGATCTGGCACCACGGCATGCCTGGCTCTTCCTCCAAATCAAAATGAACATAAAAGATAAACTTGAACTGGTTCAGGACATTGACACAGCCACAACAGCACAACTAAAGTCGCTTACAAAGAAGGTCTTCCAGACCTACTTCAGAAAGTGGCAGGAAAGCTGGGGCAAAAGTGTTTGAGGCAAAAGGAAGCATTTGGAAGGGGGTTAATGGCAATGTGTCTTTTATTTCCATAATGTTTTTACTTTTTTACTTTTTGGCGGTACCGGGGATCGAACTCAGGACCCTGCGCTTGCTAGGCAGGCGCTTATCCCACTGAGCTATATCCCCAGCCCCTCCATAATGTTTTAAACATGTAAATACTGTATTATTTGGTCCTACCTTGTACACACAGTAAGTAGAGATGTGGTATAGCTATAGCATAATTGTTCATTTGGAGGTGATTAGGGTAAAGAGTATCTAAAAAGCCTCCTTAGGAGGATCTTGAACAAAATATTGAGAAGCACAGAAAACACTAAAACTTAAACATCCGATTTCTAGTATTTTCCAGCTATCTGCCTCTAGTGAAATATAAACTCTGTGAAAGCAGGGGAATGTGCAGCTTGTCCTCTGCTGTATCCTAAGTGCTCCAGCGGTGCTGGGATTTGCAAGGTATTCAGTTAATGTAAGGTGAAATGAATGATGAATGAATGAATGAACAAACGAATGAACAAACAAACGAACGAACAAACAAGTCCTGAGTGGCCCTGGTCAATGTTTCTCAGTCCTGTAGTTGGCAAATCTGGAGGTTTCCCAGCTGCTAAGGAGCTGGGTTCTTTCTGGGGTGTGCATAGTAGTTTAAGGTGGCAGGGGCATCTGAGGTGCTGTCTTCTGTGTGCTCTGCACCCTGCACCAGTGCTCACTGTGAGCTCCCCTCCTGACCCAAGCTTTCTTTTCCTACCTTTTCACTCCCTCTCCTGTCCAATCTGTCCACTTCTAATATCCCGGCTGGAGGGCCCAGGTACTGCTTTAGCCCAATCCATCAAAATAAAGGACAGATGACTAGGTGCTTTGAAAAAAGAGTGAGGCAGAAAAACGAAGACCTTGGTGCTGGCCTTAGGGGGCTGAGAGAGGAACCGTACAGGCTGTAATGGTCTTCAAAGTCAGTTGGTGTTGCCTTTAAGCATACAAGCACATGTTAATGACTCTGTGGGTACCATTCAGTAACTCCAAAACAAGTACAGTACGTCCAAATGACACACTTTGCCCAGAAATGATTTAGTGTTGGTAGAAAGAGAAGCAGTGATGGAAATGGTGGGGTGGGGGTGGGAGAAGGATGAGAAAGGATGGGAAAGCGTGGGAAGGGCTGGAGGCACTGGCACAGTAACTGGGCTGGGAGTGAAGTTCAGTGATAGAGCAGCACACGTATGTGTGAGGCCCTGGGTTTAATCCTCAGCACCATAAATAAAGAAAGGGAAAAACTAACAGGGATGTCAAGAAAAGATGTACTTGGCTGTGCTTTGCCTAGACTTGGGCCTGTTTTCCTGTAGATGTTATCAGAGAGAGGCTTTTGCTTGTGGCACTGGGAAGGTTGCTGCTTAGGAGGCTCATGGCGGGTAAGGCCTATTTTGCACAATTTGATGCCTTTTTTCCTATAACCACCTCTTGAGAAAGAGCTGAGGCATATGTGTGTATATGTATGTAGGATGTGTGTGTGTGTGTGTGTGTGTGTGTGTGTGTGTGTGTGTGTAAGCAAATATATTGTTATAGGCGTTGCACCTTGTGCAAGTGTGGTGGCTAGTTACCGCCTATGGAGCTGATGTCTTTGTGTTTAGTGCTGGAGTCTGTAGGTCAAGAGGTCGGGAAGGGAAGATGGGTGTTGTCTTAGTCTGCTCAATCTGCCGTAACAAAACACAGCACCACTGACCAGGTGGCTTAAACGTAGAAAACTTTTTTCTCACAGTACTGGGGACTAGAAAGTCCAAGAGCAAGGTCCAGCAGCGCTTCCTTGCTGATGAGATCTGTCTTCTTGCCCTGTAGGCAGCTGTCATCTCACTGGGTGCTCTTACGACCTCTTCTCTGGGAACATGTAAGAGAGAGCAAGTGCCTCTCATAAGGACACTAATTCTTTTGGATTGAAGCCCAACCTTATAACCTCATTTAACCTTAATTACTTTTATTAAAGGTCTTATTTCCAAATACAGTCATATTGGAGAAGTTGGAGTTCAACATAGGAATTTTGTGGGGACATAAATAGTTTATAACATATAAAATAGGGAAACAGCTAGAACTTTCAAGTGGAAGCTGGAACCCACCAGGATGGGTTGGAACTTGATCAGTGTGTTCTGCCTCTGACCTTGATGGGAGTCCTAAAGGAGAAACTGGTGTTTCATAGCAGGGAGCTAAATATGCAGTGGGCCCAGGAGTTGGAGAAGCCGTGGAACAGTCTGGAGGAAGTGGGACAGTTGCATGCCTGACTGCTACTGTTTCGCAGCACAGAGTTAGCAGATAAAGACAACATGTGTATTGTGTCCCTTTTGCACTCCAGATCTCCCCTGGAGGGGCTCCTGTGGCTCACTGTAATCAGAAACATATAGGGCAAGGAGTTCTGGGGAATGTCGTTGAGTCTATTCAAGTTGACACATTAGCAAGCCACCACGGCCTCTGAGGAGTGGTTTTGTCTCCAGTTGGAGAAATGAAGTCATTAGCAATACCTGAGTGAACAGCTAATAGCTCAGAAACAAAAAAGGAAAAGGAACTTTGTGTTTCCAAGGAAAAGGGACAATGGTGCAAAAACCAGAAGAGTAGTGTGGTGAGGAGGTGTTGGTTCAGAGTTGAAAATGTCAGAAGGAGGAGGAAGGAGCAAGATGGCCATTGTGACAGCACACAGAAAAAAGCAGGTAAATGGTAAAGACGTGTATTAATGCATAAAGTAAGTTAGACACAGAAAACTAAAAACGAGAGGTTACACAAGATTCTAGGAGCAGGACCACGTAAGTGGGAACTAGCTCCCTTAATTCCACTGACCTGGTAATACTGGGGTTTCTGTTGTTACTGTGTTTGATGGCCACAGGAATCATTAATATGAGTCTTGTCCTACATTATTTGAAGAAGGCATTGTGAGGTCAGCAAAATCCCCACTACCCTCCAGCCTAAACATTTGAGACATTTACCTGAATTTCCCTTCCTAAGGAGGAACACACCTTATTTTTCTTGAGGGGGCTGGAGACGATGGAAAAATTTGGGACAAAAGAGTTGAAGCATTTACAAAAGCATCCAAGTTTTCTGAAATGGCTATGGAACGGGGGCAGAAAGCAGCTAGCAAGTCTTGTCTTAGGGCTGAGACTGTAGGAAGAGGTAGCGGGAATGAGCCTTGAGGTCATACAGAGTGTACTGCCCCTGAGCCCAAGGCCACGGTGCAAAGCTTGTATGCCCGGGAGAGAAGTCTAACCTGTGCAACACAGCCAGCTTGTTATGACCTCAGGCTCTTCACACGTAAAGGAGTGATGACGTACTGTGCTTGTGTCACAGAACAATTGGGAAACCAATCGGTAATGTGTTTGTTCAGCAAATGTAGTGAGTACAAGGTACATGCCTGGCACTGTTCCCTGCGCTGGGACACAGGAAGAGAGAGGAGAGAGAGAGAGAGAGAGAGAGAGACAGAGGCAGAGGCAGCATGCTTGCCCTCACGGAGGTCACAATGCAGTGAGAAGAGAGAGAAGCAAATGAATAGCTAATTTATCATTTAATTTCTCAATGCCTGATACCAGAGAAGTTACACATCCAGGTTCATCCCGGGAGTAGTTAATATTTCCCTTTCACAAGTGCTGAAGCAGAGGTTACTTGCTCAAGACCTCTCTGATATCAGTTGCTAGACTCAGCCCAGGACTTCTGAATCCACAAAGTCCTCTTCCAAAAGAAAACATAAACCTGCAGTGCTTACTTACTGCTTACTTCCTTAAGCATAAGCCTACTTACACAACTCAAGTAGCGTACATGACCTCAGGCGGCAGATGGTTATGGCTTTATACACTAAGCAAACATAGTTAGGCAGATGTTCAGTTGACAACAAGAAATGTAAATATGGTCCCAATGAATGCATTTGAAAGTTACTGGTTGCTAGAAATGCAGAGAGTTACGTGTATTAATGCAGAAGTGAGTTCAAAAGCAAGAAATCAAACAAGACTCTTGGGGCAAGAGGGACCAACCACATCTGGGAACCAGCCACATTGTCCTTATCGTGGATTCCGATGATACTGAATTTCTACTGCTAGAGTCATACAGTTTCTACTACTATAAAGAGGAGGCTGTGAGAGCAGAGAACATCAGGGGAGCAGGTGTGAGAAAGAGAAGAGGACTCTTTGGACTGGTTGATCAGGCAAGACCTGGGGGGCAACTGTTGAGTGACAGGAAGGGGGCAGGGGGCAAGGAGGTGGAAGAGGACACCCACCAGAAGAAAGGGAGGACGGGGGCAAAGGCCTTGGAGCAGGAGTAAGCTTGATGTGCCCGAGGAGTGGAGCGAAGTCCAGAGTGACTGCAGGTCAGTGAGCAAGTGGGAAAGGGAGAGAGGAGCTAGGTCTTGCGAGGCTTTGTAGCCGACAGTGAGGAACGTAAACGTGATACAGAGTATGTGAAGATTTTAAGCAAGAGTGGCAAGCTCTCATTTGTACTTAAAAAAGATCACCATGGCTACTTTAAAGTCATCACTCATAGACTACTTCCAGAATTTCTGCTATTTTTAGAGGTTATTGTGCACTGGATCATTCACGCGTGTCAGATTTGAAATAGACAAGACAGAAAAACAGGGGCTTTTGGGATGTCAGTAAGAGTAAGGGAACTGGTAGAGTACTGGTAGTGGCTGACACCTTTGGGTTTTGGAAGCCACAGCAGATTATGTGCTGATTCTTTGGTCCCGTCCATAGCATCTCTCCATCAAATATGTCTGCCCTTCATGTGACTCTTTCCCCTTTGTGGTGACTGTGTCCTACCAGATCACCATCAAATAACCTGGACTTACTATGATAGATAATCAGTGTGTTATCCATTTCAGGTCATGGGGTTCCTAAGACCATTTCAAATGCCTACATTGTCAGAAATCCCTTAAGATCTGACTCTAACAGAACGGGCATTCCGAAGTCTAGAGTACGCTGGGAGTGGAGTCAAGGACAAAGTGGAAGCACATGGGCAGTGGTGTCCACTGCTCTGCTTTGTTCAGGCTATCTCTAGTTTACAATACAAGCTCAAATTTCCCTTTATCTGGTGGGGTAACCAAAGTATTCTTCTCAGCAACTTTACTAAGTGTCTCAATTACTTTTCTCGTTGCTAAGACAAAATACCTGACACACAGAGTTAAAGGAGAAAAGGTTTATTTGGCTCACAGTTTGTAGAGGTTTCAGTCCATAGTTGGCTGGTTCCAAGGCAGGGTGGCGTGGTAGGGGGCGCTGCAGAGGAGAAACAGTCCGTGGCAGGCAGGCAGGCAGGCAGGCAGATGAGAGCACATCAGCCTTGTCTCTGTCCCTTATGCTTTATGCAAGCTATCTGCCCTAGGGTGGGCGTAGCACTCACACCCGTAATCCTAGCCAGAACTCTGCCAGTCCAATCGGTGGACTGATTTTGTAATCACATACCTTTAATCCCAGCATCACACGCTCTGGACTCAGCCACTGCTGAAACCCCTCATAGACATAAGTGATAATATGAAGGTATAGTTAGTATACAGGAGATGGCGCATAGGTAATGTGCAGTTTGATGAATTGGACATAAGCAAACACCTGTGACACTATCTCCACAACCAAGGAAATAACCTTCCAGTATTTACTGTGTTGTTCTATTATTTCTACTTGTTTGTGTAATAGGAACATAACATGAGATCTACTTTCTTAGCACTGTTAAGTTACAATACAGTATTATAAATTATCAGCATTATGCTGCTCAACAGATCTCTAGAACTGGGTCATCATGAATAACTGAAAGTTTGAAAGTGTTGAGTAATAGTTCCCCATTTCGTCCTTCCACTAGGCCTTGCCAGTGACCACTGTACTCTCTACTTTTACGATTTAGCCTATTATAAATCATCACATAAAACTGGATCATGTACTGTTCGTCCTCCTGTGACTTATTTTACAATGTTGTAGTCACAGTTTACAAGGGAAAGGATTTAATAAGGGCACATAATTAATAGGACTACTTTATAATATCCACCCAAAATGTCAAGTGCAAAAGGGTGCAGATCTGTCCACTCACTAGAGACCCCGAGAATCCAGCTGAGGGCCTGGACCCCACGGCAGTGTCCTGCACAAATCCGAGGACCTAGAGCCCATGGTAATGCCTTCTGTGAGTCCAGCTGGAGGCCTGGAGCCCACAACAATGTCTCAGGCAAGTCTGTTTGAAGTCTGCACTAGGAAGACCCAAAGGCCAGTGGTGGAAGCTAGAAAGTCTGCACCAGTAGGGTGAAGGATCTGTGTCAGCAGGCTGAGGGTCTGCCCTGGAGCCAGGACACTTAAAGTAAGGACCAGAGCTCTCCCAGAGAGAACTGCAGCCATCCTCAGCAACAGTGAGAACCTGTACTCCTCTGAGAACAGCAGAGTTCATATCAGGGAGACCAGTGTAACAACCTCCTCCAGGAGGATCAACAGCACACCACCTTCCCCTCCAGTTCTCTTTTTATGCTGTTGGCAACAATCCACAGGTGGGCCTTCCATGCCCAGCACCACACTGATTCGGTTCAGCTGGGTGTTACAAGTTGATCATTAGTTAATGCACCACACACAGTATAATGTGCTGCAGGTTCATCCAAGTTGTGGTAGAGGGCAGGATTTCCTTCTTTTTAAAGGCTGTATTATATTCCATTGTGTATTTATACTCTCTATCCATCTGTCAATGGGTAATTAGGTTGTTTTCATGTCTTAGCCTCTATGCACGATCCTGTAGTGAACTTGGGTATGCAGAGCTCTCTCCCAGGTCCTGATTTCAATTCTTTTAGATGTGTGCCCCAGAAGGGGACTGCTGGATCTTGTGGCAGTTCTGTTTGTGATTTTGTTAGGAAATTCCATACTATTTTCCATAATAGCTGCAGTATTTCATAATCCCACTAACAGAGTATAAAAGTTCCAATTTCTCGGGGCTGGAGGTACAGCTCAGTGGGCTAAGTGCTTGCCGCTAAGCACTACGACCCTGAGTTCGATCCCCGGTCCCGGGAAAAAAAAAAAAAAGTTACAATTTCTCTACAGCCTTGAGAACACACATGCATCTGTGTGTGTGTGTGTGTGTGTGAGAGAGAGAGAGAGAGAGAGAGAGAGAGAGAGGCATCCTAAGAGGTATGAGGCAATATTATTTGAGCTGCATTGCATTTCTGGATGATCAGTGAGGTTGAATATTTTTGACATACATATATGTCTTCTTCTGAGAAACATGTAAGTCATTTTCCCATTTTTAAATTAGTTTGTTGTATTGAGTTCTGGAGTTCTTTATATTATGGATATTAAACTCCTTATCAAATATATGGTTTGGAAATATTTTCTCCCGTTCTGTAGATTGCATTGGAATTCTCTTGTTTCCTTTGCTGTGCAGCGTTTTAGTTGATGTAATTCCACTTTCACTGCTTTGGCTGTGCTTTTGGTGTCATAGCCAAGAAATCCATCAAGAGCAGTGTGATAAAGCTTTCCCTCTGTTTTCTCCTAGGGCTTTTATAGTTTCACATCTTACGTTTAGCTTTTTAATCTACTTTAGGCTGATCTTTGTGTATGGTGTGCGATCGTGTTCCGTTCTTTTCTATGGGGACACCCAGTTTTTCAGCATCATTTGGTGAGAGACTGTTTCCACTTCTCACGCTGTAGTCTTGGCATCCTTGAAGATCAGCTGACCAAATACACACAGGCTTATTGCGTAGCTGCTCCATTGACTTTTCTGCCTTTATACCAGTATAATACTATCTTGATTACTGCAACTTTGTTATATATTTTGAAATCAGGAACTGTGATGCCTCCAGCCTTGTCTTAATCTAGTTACCCAAGATTGGTTTGGGTAACTAAAGTTCTTTTGTGGTTGTGTATGAATTTTAGGATTACCTATTTTTTGTTTTTTTAATTAAGTTTATTGATACATTTTAGATATACATAATGATCTCATTCATCATAGGGAATTTGTACCTGTGCATAATGTATCTTATTTCTTTTTTCCCCATTCCCCTCCTCATTTACAAAAGCTTTGTTGCCATTTTTTCTTGTTTTCCTTCTTTTCTCTGCCTTCCTTTCTCTCTTTCCCACTCCCTAGTTCCCCTTCCCATTTGAACATTTTCTTCCTATTTTCCAATATCTGTTACACATTTTGGTCCTTGTTTAGACTTTTGGTTTCTCACACTAGAGCAATATCTACATACTTGTCCAATGTATTTCACTTGAAGAGTGTGGGTTCAAGGTATTTTCCTGGTTTTATGAAAATGAAATTGGGGTTTGGGTAGGGACAGCATTTCATCTGTAGGAGTCTTTGAGTACTGCGGACATTTTAACAACATGAAGTTTTCTGGCCCTTGAGCATCAAATATTTCTCCATTTATTTCTGTCTCCTTTTATAGTTTTACAGTTTCAGTATAGCAGGTTTTCAGATTTGTACCTTCTTGGTTAAATTTATTCCTGAACATTGTAATCTTTTAGATGCTGTTGTAAATGGAATTGCTTTCTTAATTTTGTTTTGGTATAGCTTGTTTATAGTGTATAGAAATATCAATTATTCTTATATGTTGATTTTATATCTAGGAACCTCACTGAGTTTATAAATGCTAATATTTTTTATTAAATCTTTAGCTTCTCTACATATAAAATTATGTCGTCCTCAAACAGAGATACTTTTCTTTCCTTTTGATTCCAATGTCTTTAATTTCTTTTCCTGGTCTAATTGCTCTGGCTCGGACTTCCAGTATCGTGCAGTGTGAAGTCACAAGAATATAGATACTTTTCTTGTTTTCAATGTTAGAAGAAAAACTTCCAGTGTTTCACCATTAGTTATGACATTGGATGAGGGCTATGCCATTTACGATGTTGGCTAACGGTATTTTAGGAGGTAGGGCCTGATTGGAAGAGCCAGGTCACCGAGGGCATGGATACATACCCTGGAAGGGTGCGTATCCCTCTTGCACTCCTCCCTTCTCTTTCTGGCGGCCACAGGATGAGCAGCGTTCCTCTGCCAGACCCTTATAACATGCCCTTTCTGCCATGGATCCAGATGACCATGGGCTGAATCCTTTAAATACCAGCACCCAAACTAAACCTTTCTTCCTTTATAAGCAGCAAGTATCCAGCATTTTGTCCCAGCAATGAGGAAGTGACTGAGGCGTGTGCTGTATCACATGAGCTGATTTGCCTACATTGAACCCTCATTGTATCCCAGGGATAAATCCCACCTGGTTAAGGTGTATGATCCTTTTAATGTGCTGTTGAATTTGTTTTGCCCGTATTTGTTGAGAACATTTGCATCTATGTCATCAGGAACATTGGCCTGCAGTTTTCTTTGCTTGTAGTGCCTTTGGCTTTGGTATCCATGTAATGCTGGTTTATAAAATAAGTTTGGGAGCATTCCTCCCTCTCCAATTCTTGAGAAGATTTGGAGAGTGGCTGGTATTAATTCTTCTTTAAGTGTTTGGTAGAATTCATTTATGAAGCCACACAGAAATAATATAAAAATTTTATGTCATGCATTTCTCCTCAGGAGGTACTAGAAAACTCATTCTTACTTTTAAGACTCTTCTGGTTATTTTGATGTCTTGGCTTCTAAAGTAACCCCTAAGGCTGAAATTTACTGTGTTATGCTATTAAATGAAAGGGACCCAGTGCTAGAAATAGACTTTATATTTCACCAGTGATAGCCTTGAGTACTAGGACAGGTTAACAGGGATCATACTTTTTCTGGCTAGGTTGGAAGAAGAGTAACCCAACAGTCTGCTAGAGTCTGCCAGATCAAAGTGGAAGAGTTCCAGGGGGAGCTCAAGTCATAATGTGGAGAAACCAGATGCAAAATGAACTGAAAGGACAATTCTAGTCTGTGTTGGTGGTTGATGGTGCGGGTCTCCAGCCACAGAGTTCCAGAGAAGGAAGAATGAGGCTGGGAGTCAAAATCAAACATATTAGGAGGGTGAAAATTCTAAGAAGCATGGATAGGAGTTCCAGCCATGGGGATGGTCCCTGGAAGGTGGTGCTTGGCTTTGTCAAAGATTTCTCACTGTCAGAAATGACTTGTTAGATGGAATTTTTAAAGGAAAGCAGTTTCCAGGGTTTTGTTCACTCTGAGCGACCTGAGTCTGGATTCTAAGACTTGGATAGGTCCATTGAGCCTGGATATTTATAAACGCTAACATGAAGGAGGGGCCTCAATGGCTTGAGCCATGGTAAAGGGCACTGTTGAACCACTAAACACATACTTTGAAAGGAGGATTATAACCAACCTATATTCATTAAACTGGTAAGGATTGTACAGTGTTTTCTGATATTGGTCTTTAAATTCTCTCTCCCAAAGATTCAGTGTTATCTTTTAATCAGCAGCTCAGGAATTTGAATTAGTCCAGTGTGGATCCTGATACGGTGATTTTCTATACACAATCTGGAAAGCAATGACTGTTGCCAGATCGCAGATCTCTCTGTCTGTCTCTCGGTATTGAAAGCTTATTATCATAATGAATCTTTTGTTGTTTAGAACCCAATCTATCTATGAATTGCCATTTCACAGATGCTCCCATACCATGTTGCTTCCTGGGCAAGGTAACTAAATGGTATTCTCCACTCTTTCCTTAGCAAAAGTTCCTCAGGACATTATCATGTAATCACTCCATGTCCAGTGTGATAGAAGTTAGGCATCCACAATCATGCTCGGAGGTAATTATTATTTCTCTTTCACAAATGCTGAATCAGAAGTGACTCACCTGAAATTTCTCTGCTACCAACTTTCAAAAGCGAGACTCAGCCCAGGTCTTCCAACTCCACATCAGTGCTCCTTCTTTGGGCAACTCAGCCTTCAGCCTTCTGACAGAAAGCAGAAGTCACACTTCTCACATCCCTCTTACAACAGAAAATAACCCCCTGCTCTCACATACGTATAAAACTTAAGTAGAGAACATTGCCTCGTGTGGCAGATGGTTATGACTGTATACTCGGAAACCCTACTTAGGCAGGTGTGTGTTCATGACAGGAAGTGTGAACACCCTAATGAGTGAACTTGCTGACAGTGACTGGTTGCTCTCTTTTAGATCTGTTGTTTTTCCTGTCACTCTTCAGATTGGATTTAAAAAAAAAAAGGTGAGGCATAAAGAGAACTGGCATTTAAATATGTTTATTCCTTATCAAAGGCAAACAGAACTTTACATCCTTGAAAAAAAATGAAAATTTTGATTTGGTATGGGAAATCACAAAATAAGAGAAAGGGAACTGAGAAATCCTGAGATCAATCTCAAAATGTAATGAAATAAAAGAAATTTCCTTGCCGAGGATTCTGCTGCAGAAAGGCTAAGACCAGACTGCTGCTCAGAGCCTGAGCGTTAGACTCGGTGGACATCCTCGGTCCACCACTGGCTTTTCAGGCAGTTGCTGCCATTCCCAAGCCAGTTTTACGCTCATGCTCTCCTTTGCTTCTGGCCCTCTGAGGGGATTTTTCCTTCCAGCCTTCTCCCTCCCCCCACACCCAGCTTCAGCCTCTGTCCAGCTTCAGCTGGACTTGTTGTGGAAGTTCCTCTGAACCGAGCCTGGGTGAGTGGACCCTTTCACTGAATCTCGGCTTTAAACAGTTCCTGGCTCCCAGATCCCACCTTCTAGGTGACCTGGAGGTTGATTTCAAGAGCTGCTCAGCCAGTGTTGATTCTGTTGCTGCAGAACCAAGAGGGAAACTAGGCATGCAGAGGAAGAAAATATGCTTAATTAGAAATTGGCCCTCATTAGGGACCTTCAAGGAGGCGTTCAATTTGCACCTATCTTAGCGGAGCCTCACACTAGTTAATTAAAAGTAATTGCACTCACTAGTGAAATTTTTGTAACCAGGTTAGATTGCTTTTAGCTGCCAAATGTGCAAAAAGGAGAGAAAGGCTTGAATCTCTACCACTGTAGTTCCCTCTGCAGAGCTGGGAAGCCTCAGACTCAAGCAAGGCGCTGTGGAGGAGCACAGGGGGAACGTTCGCCTCCCTTCTGCTCTCACCAGGTGCTCTGAGGGCCCATGAGCCCCTCTCCTCTCCGTCCTGGCTCTCGGCTCAGCTCTTGCCAAGCCCTTGGCCAAGCGATGGCCGGATCCTTGGCTGTGCTCTCCGAGGCTCCCATTTACCAGCTCATTCCTCAGGGCCTCGGCTGTCAGCTTCGAGCCCTTCCATGCCTTCTGTCCCTCAGTAAGCTCCCTGGGTCGGTGTCTCTCCCCTTGCCCCTCCCTGGGCGCAGCAGGCAAGCCATAGTGGCAGGTGTTCATCTCACCCGCCTTGCGTTACACGGCCTCGCTTCATCTGCGCTGCTTGTTCTCTCTTCCCACTTAAGGAAATTCTATCAGGTCTTCTTAGCTGGGTCCAAATTCACCTCCTCTGCTCGGGGGTAAGAGCCAATTGTTCTTTTCCCTAATGCTTCCGAAGTACTCTTTTTATCTGGCATGGTTCTGTGTATCTCATTCTGGTTTGTATTACGAGCGGTCTGAATGGCTCTTCTTGCTGAAATTAAAGTTTTCAAGGGGTTGGCCTGTGTCTCACTCATCTCTGTAACCTCGCAGGAGCTAATAGAGTCTGTGAACACAGCCAGTGTTGGGAAGTGTTCGTTGAGCTGGGAGAAGCAAGCCAGGCTCTCTGATGCCCCTACAAAGATGGAGCAGGTGAGCTTCTGTGAAGATGAGAACGACGAGGCTGGCTTAAATCTCGCTCTAAGAAAGCTCTTCTTTTAGGATCCTCATCTCTTCACTACAGCAAGTCTAAAAAAGAAGGAGGAAAAGGTCAGGGTTAAGTCCATCGGTAGTATTAATTGAAGGCACCTGTGTACAGGGCCACGTAGTACACACAACAAAATTATAGAAGAAAGGGCAATGCTCTTTCCTCTTCGGGGCTGATCATTTTCCATAACCTAGGCCGCAAAGTGGGTACCACTGTTAATCCTGAAACAGTTGTACATAAATGTCCGTATATACACATGCATACATATATTTATATATAAAATCTGTGGGTCCATATATATAAAGGGCTTAGAAACCTGGTCTTCAGTGGAAGACTCCGGAGGAAACCAAGCCCGAGAGACCTGACCACAGTAAGAGCAGCCACCACTGCTGCGGAGCTGTGTGATTCAGACTGGCCCCGGCAACCAAGGCCAAGGGTGGAGAGCCCTCACGTAAAGAGCTGCCTGGCCTGGTTCATTTGTTCTCCCCTGCCACATGGAGTGAAGTTACTCCCTGCCAGGGCATCAAGCTTTGTAGTTAGTTTATATTCGAGGCACAAGCATAGCTTTCACACGTCTGTGTGGCCACCTCCAGCTGTCATCCGCTCTGTGCTTCTCTCTTCTGGCACGGTGGCAGCAGCCTGTATATAGGAGGTCACAGTGCTTCACTTTCTCTGACCACACAGAGAGGTGCGACAGCCCCATCCCCTGCTGCCAAGAAAGAAGAGACCGGACAGACAGGAGGAAGGAAGGCCGCGCCAGGACGAGTAGAAAGCTGGCATTAAAAACCTCTGAGAAATCCTGTACACTCAGATTTACCGATTTACCGGTATCTGCAGGCCGCAGGGCAGTGAATTGGTCCTCCTGATCTTGCTCTTTTCCCTCCGGTTCAGCTGACTTACATTTTCCCCCACCAGACTGTTTTCACAGTGCCATCTACAGGCCATATCCCAAACTGCAGTGTTTTGTAGGTTTTCGTACCGTCCACTTCCTGTTTAGGAATTCTTTCTTCAGGGTAGGCTGAGCCCAAAGCTTTCTCGAAGTAAACAAGACGTTACTGATTGGTGGGTTCCTGAAGAGCATGAAAAGTGAAGGAAGGAAAGACCTTTCCTGAGAGATTTCTTTGGAAAGATCCAGGAAGATTGGAAGTTCTTCCTGAGTGGGAGGGAGAGGCCAGAGCTGCCTGGGCACGCAGGACCCGGGAGCCACATGGGGTGATGGTTGGAGAACAGCGTGGCATCCTCTGAACTCCTAGCCTCGCTGAAAACCCGAATCTCATGCCAGCTGTTCTTTCTTATCTCTGAAGGATACTGATTTCTCCTGGCGATACGTTTTGTGGCCATTCTGCACCTGTCAAAATTCCATCCCTTTTGACTCCTCTTTTCCAAAAGGAAGGAAAAATGAAAGGAGAAGCAAAAAGAACCATCCTGGGCTCGTCAGTGCCTTTTACCTCCTCTAAAGAAACTCTTAAACGAAAACCTGACGTACAGTCCACCAACAAACGGGGTTTTCTTCCTGGGTCTCCCCATTGGAACCCCCATGTGTCTGTTGTAGTTTGCTGTAGGCCCGCCCTGGCTTGTGTTGTTATTCTTGTCGGGTTACAAGTGCAAGAAGATTGTGTTTTCGACCTTAACTATGAATCATTACCCTCTGCGTTTTCAAGAGTACTGGGGCAGTGCAGCAAAATGGGAACAAGTGAGATCTACTTGCAAGAGACTGTGGGACCCGCACAGTAGTTCTCCTTACATTGAGGCTGGGCTGACATATCGAAGGCCTCTAGAGGGCTACTTCCGTTTCTCTCTCCCCTCCTACCCCCTCCCTCTCCCTCTCCCTCTCTTTCTCTCTTTGCTCTCATTCTCATTCTTTTGCCTTCTCTTCCCCCTCCCTTCTCTTAAATAACACAGATCTTTTCTATGTTTAGAGTCAGTAGGATCCCAGCACTGCACTGTCTGTGAATAAGTACTGCTTGCGTGCCTTGAAGGGGCCTCTGCATTCCAACACTGGAGTTGTACGCAGCGGTCCCTCCCCCACTGCGGGAGTTACGTTCCAGAGACCCCTGCGATAGGTTAAAATCTGCAAAGTAGCAGCCTACTGTTTATTTTATTATTTGTATGTACTTTAAGGCTTTGTACACCCTTCCCGCACCCCTGTATACCGCTCCCACTCTCTTATTAACCTTTCCCACACTCTTACAAACACTTCATACACCCTTAAACACTTTCTACACTCAAACCTACTTGATTTTGACAACATGTAAAATTCTATATGGGTACTCGATGTGACGTGGACAAGGAGAGATGCTGAACCTGTAGGTACAGTGTGGGAGAGCAAACAGACTGATGGTCACTAAGCCAATCAGCGCTCAGGATACAGAACACAGTGCTGTGGTTGGTCGCCTTCCATTCCATCAGCCAGTAGTGAGCTGTGTACAATCTCACATTGGTAAACTTGCGCAAGCAGCGCACTGCATTTCCATTGTGTACAGTACGGTGTTCATCCGCTGGTGAAATGCATGCTGCACAGGTTCTGGGGCGCCCCCCCATTGGGATTTTCCAGAGCATGACTGGGGTGTTTTTGTCTTTTTGAGACAAGGTCTCACTCTGCAGTTGAGGCTGGCCTTGAGCTCACTTTGTAGCCGAGGCTGGCCTTGAACTCACAATGACCCTCCTGCCTCAGCCTCCTGAGTGCTGGGATTACAGGCTCCTACCACCCATGCCTGTCAATTGTATTTTATTTCGATTTAATATTCTTTCAATATGTTTGAATTAGCATGTTTTATATTTTAAATTTTTAGGCAAAAATAATGAAAACCTTAAATATT
Organism: Dinomys branickii; assembly: GCA_004027595.1. Lineage (NCBI taxonomy): Eukaryota > Metazoa > Chordata > Mammalia > Rodentia > Dinomyidae > Dinomys > Dinomys branickii. The sequence continues at coordinate 50,251 of PVLD010002286.1, forward strand.
GTATAAATATATATATACCACAAAATCCCACAATATAGTGAAAATTCTGCAATACAGAATTAGATATATATATTTTTAAAGACTCTCAGTACAGTGAAGCTGCAGTAAGTGCACTGTGATATAGCGAGAGACGACTGTATTCTGTGCCCAGTGGCAGGTTTGTTGCATCATTTTGAAGACTAGACCTGAAAAATTCCCCCTTACTCTTGGGAATGTCAGGGCTTTTATTTTGCCTACAACAGACTGGGGAAGCCCACCCACGTTGGAGGAGGCCGTCTGCTTTCTCCCTACCAGGTCAAGGATTAGTCTTACCCAGAAAGCACCTTTACAGACACAGTCCTAATAGCTGACCAAATATGTGGGCACGTCAGAGCCCAGTTAGACTGATAAATACAATTAACTATCACACCCCATTTGCAGAAAGGCACCAAGTGTGCTCACAGTACCACTGAGTCCTTCAGTTTCCTGTGAGTGTTCATTTCCAAAAGAAGGCTCCTTCTACATCTGTTTTTGTATGCAAGTGTGTCTCTCTCTACACACAGTAGTGTCTGAACAGCAAGCACAAGGGAATGGCAGTTAGGAGCATCTGACCACAGGGAATAGGAACCTGGTGATTCTCCCTAGCCGAGGGGAGGTCTGTCAACAGAATGCAGGCAGCCAGGCACAGTGACGCATGCCTGATCCCAGCATTCTGGGAGGCTGAGGCAGGGTGGTCACTAGTTCTAGCCCAGCCTGGACAACTTAGGAACTCAATAAGGCCCTTTCTCACAATTAGAGAGAGAGAAAAAAAAAGCTGAGGATGTAGTTCTGTGCTAAGACCCTGAGTTCAATCCTCACTTAAAAAAAAAACAAACAAAACAAAACAAAACAAAACAGGACACAAAAAATAAAGGGCCAGAGGTAAGGCAGCAGAAACCGAGCTGTCCTCCTGTAACTGCGTGTGGTCTCCCAGCCTTGGCTCTGTGTCTTTGTTTCTCATCCGGTTGTGTAAGAGGGAGAGAGAGGACCTGATGTTCCTGGGTCACGATAGAAGTCAACCTGTGAGCCAGTGACTGCTACTGAAATCCATACTCACGTGGTCACACGCAGAGGTGTGGACCCACATCTGGGGCTTGGAGTGGGTCGTGGGAGGGGTCCCACAGAGGTGAAAACCAGGACTGTGTTCTGGGAAAAGGGAATCCTAAAGGTGAGTTTACTTGCCTAGAGGTCTCGTTCATGGTTATTGTCAAAACCAGTCTTTTTGCAGAGTTGGTCTGATCTAAAAGTTGTTTGTGCTCTTGGCTACCAGTCTTCACCTTAGAATGGCAGAATTTTACAAATAAGAGGAAACAAGCATGATATTTTTTCAAATTCTTACCATCAGAATCCTTTTATCCAATAAAATCTTACATAAAACTCCAGGATATGCAACCAAACAGGGAAAGTTCCTCTGGCACAGTTGGAGAGAAGAAGACCAAGGGCACCGCTCACTGGTCCCCTCCTCGCTGTCCTCCCTGACCCCGGGGTGGTTGCTGCAATTATTCCAAGAATGCATGTGAAGGCTACTGAGCATGTCATTCTGCAAGGGAGACAACCAGAGCACAAACCATGCAGTGGTTTGGAGTAATGACATTTTCTACCAGCTTCTGTTGGTAGAAAACAACCTTTCCTCTCCACTTGCTCTATGCTAAACTTTCTGTTGCATATTTTACAAAACATAGTAAAGAACTGTAGAGCTTAATATAATATTAGCATTTGATGTTCTTTTGGATCCAAGTAGCCAGTGGGAAGAAAGCAAATAAAAATAACTCTACAAAGAAAACTTTTATTAGTGTTTGTTCGCATATGAACAAACTAACAATTAGGTGTGCATTCAATTTTGACTTCTGTCAAAACTTGACAGAAGTTTTTTGCCATCATGTATTGAAGTATATTTGCATACTGTGAAGTACATAGCCTTTCAGCTTAAGGTTTCTTCTGCGTTGATAAATGCATAGTTTTTAAGTGCATTGTTTCCTTTGTGTGGACAAATGCAAACACTTGTGTTACCTACTACTCGATCAGAATCTACATTTCTGATAAATGTCTGCTCATACGGAAGCAACCACTGATTTGATGTCTACCATGGTAATTAATTTTTCTATTCTAGAATTATATATAAATGGAATCAGACCACATAAACAGTTTTGTGTCTGTTTTGTTCACTTAGCATAATATTTTTGAAGTTTGCCCACGTGTAGTATATGTCAATACACTGTTTCTTTTTACGCCTGCATAGTGTTTCACTGTATGAGTGGAAATGCCATAATTCATGCATTCTCCTGGTGATGGCCTCCTGCACTTTTGTGAGTATTTGGCTAGAATGAAAAGGAAAATTCAGGTTCAAGGACTTTGTGGACATATATTTTCATTCTCTAAGACAGATATAAAGAGTAGAATTCCTGAGTGATAGGGGAGATGTAGGTCTTAAAACAAATAACTGCTGGGCTGGGGAATGTAGTGCAGTGGTAGAGTGCCTGTGTAGCACGGGCAAGGCTGTGCGTTCTGTCCCCAGGACTGCAAAACATAAAAGCCTAATTAAAAAACTGGGTTTTCCAAAATGATTGTGCACCCCAGTACCGCAAAAAAAAAAAACCAAAATGATTGTGCACTGTACACACCCATGTAATACATAGCATTCTGGTTGTTCCATAGCTTATCAATAATTGATAATATTGGCTTTTTAAATATGAACCATTCTACTGTGTGTGTAGTGGTATGTTGCTCTGGTTTTAATTTGCATTTCCCTAACTAATGACGTTTGCTACCTTTTCAAGACTTATTGGCCATTTATTTGTCTTTGGTGAAGTGTTCAATTCTTGTACTTAAAAAACTGCATTGCTTGGCTTGTTATTATTAAATTTCAGGCATTCTTTATATATTCTGGATACAAGTTCTGTGTAAGTCTGGTAACATTCTAATCTGTGGTTTATTTTATTAGAGATGTCTTTTGATGAGAAGTTTTAAATGTTGGAGTTTCAATATTTTATAGTTATTGCTTTCAGTGATCTATGTATATGATCATATATTTTTCTCCTTTTAAGGTATTAGTATGTTCACTCATAATGACTAATTTTAAAATGTTGACTAAATTTATATTCCTGGGTTAAATCTCATTTGATCATGATATATTATTCTTTGCATGTATTAATCCATTTGATTTTGAAATATTTTGCTAAGTTATTGTATTGTGTTTATGAGGGTTGTTTGTCACTAATGTTCTTTTCTTGTGATAACTTGACTTTGGTGGCCAGTTAGTACTGTCTTTATTAAATAAGTTGCAAAATGTTCTCTCCTCTATTTGTGGGGATATCTATAGAGTATTTTACTCTTTTCTTCCTTAAAACTTCAGTAGAATTTGCCTGTGAATTCACCTACTCTGGATATGTCCATTGTGGGAAGTTTGTAATTATGCATTAAATTCCTTTTATTGATATAGGGCTATTCAATTTTTCCTATTTCTTCTGAGTAATTTTGATAACTTGCATACTTTAAGAAGTATGTTAATTTCTTGTGGTTGCCAAATTTATTAGAATAAATTTATAAAATTTTCATAAAATTTTTTCCTATGTAGGCTTCTTGGGTAACATCTTTATTGAGCTATAATTTTCACACTGCATAATTCACCCATTTAACACACATAATTCAATGACATTTTAGTATACTGAGCTATACAACCATTACCATGATCAAGTTTTAGAATATTTTAATCACCCAAGAAACCATCATGCCCACAGCATCACCCCCTCCCCTTACCCATCTCCCCAGCCCTCCCCACCACGCATCTGCTCTCTGGCTCTGCACACGTGCCTCTTCTAAACTCTTGTACAAATAGAGTCACGTAGTACATATCCTTGTTATTGCCTTCTTTCACTCAGCATAGTGATTTAAAGGTTTAGATGTTTCTGTGAATATGCATATATAAATTTTTTAAAATAGACATATTTTCATTTCTCTTGGATATATACCTGGGAGTGGAATTGTGGGGTCACACAACAGCTCTGTGTTTAAGCTGTTGAGGAACTGTTAGACTGTTTTCCAAAACAACTACACCATTTTACATTCCAACAAGAGATGTACAAAGGTCTGAATTTCTCCATATCCTTGCTAATACTTGTTACTATTTGTCCTTCTGATTATAGGCATCATAGCGAATAGTGAATGTTACTGGCACCTTTAGTGTGAAGTAGAATCCCACAGTGGTTTTGATTTGCATTTCTCAGATCACTGCTGAGGTTAAGCTTATTGGTCATTTGTATATATCCACTTGGCAAAAATGTCCATTCAGCCTTATTATCCTGTTAATGACTGCAGATAGTTTCCCTTCTCACCCCCTGATGTTGGTAATCCATGCTGTCTTTTTCCCATAGTCTAATTGGAGATTTATCAATTTTATTGATTTTTTTTAAGTACCGATTTTTGGTTGCAATAACTTGTCCCTTTGTAAATGTTCTATTTCATTCATTCTTTCTTTTTACTATTTCCTTTCTTTTACTTACTCCGAATTTAATTTTTGCATTAGATCATTTAGATCAGTGAGTTCAATTCTTTACTTTTTTCTAGCATATGATCTATCCTGGAAAACACAGCCCTGTGAACTTTAAAAGTGTGTTTGAGGTACTGATACTGTTTTTCAGATCTTTTACACTTTATTGATGTTTTTAGTACTGTAATTGATTAGGGAAAGACATGCTTTACCGTAAATTTCATTCTGTCCCACAATACGTGAAAGGGATATACTATATCGAATTTATAGATGAAACCAAACCCAGCAGTCAGAAAGATTAAGTTGACTGTGAGTCTGAAATAAACCTTCCAGCGGAAATTTGGTGAGCCCCACGATTTGGGCTAGAAAAGCACGTAAGCAGGAACCAGGAGAAGGAAAATACTAGAATTTGCCTGCGGATCTATTTGTTCGAATAGAGCAAACACGTTTGGTCTCAGCTTATTGTCATTTGATAAAATATATTCAGGGGGAAATAGTTTTGGTTTATTTGATATGCACCTGGGTCTTTTTGTCTAACTGTTTAGCTGTTGACGGAGAGAAGCAGTTGCTAGCTAATGTGGCAGCCGGGGTGCATCTGGAGTCTGACATCTCAAGGTACTGTCAGTGAGTGGGGTGTCACGGACAACCGGGAAGGTCGCAGAGACAAGGCTGGAACCTAAGAACAAAGGCTGCAGCGTCAACCCTTGAAAGAAGCAAACTGGGTAAACACAACTGAAAAGGCTCTGTGTGGAGTGGAGCGCACGATGCAAAAGTTAGCTGTCACGAGAAGGAGACCTCGGGGAGCTGGGAAGGCAGCTCGCTGGCAGAGCTTGTTCTTCTGTGTGCGCACAGGTGCGAATGTACGCAGGCGGCCCTCGGCACAATTCCCAGCGCTGTGAGAAAGGGCCGAGGGAAGAACTCAGCACTTCCTGCCGTGAACCTGTATTTCTATTAATTGTGAAAGATACTAAAAACCCACACTTTAACTGGTCCTGAACACACACACACACACACACACACACACACACGCACACGCACACGCACGCACACACTCACATGCTCACACACGCACAATCCTGTATTCAGTTTCTGTCTCACCTTAGAGATACTCAGTTATGTAAGTGTCTGGCTTTCACCTGAAAGTAGCACACGGTATATTGTACATAGCCCCGTACCTCTTCTTTCACTTACCAAGCGGATCTTACCATGCAGGGAAGTATGGTAAGACCTAAAAGTTCATGCTCTGCCCTGACATTTTTGAGCCGTAAGGTCTAACCAAGCATTCTCCTACTTATGCTCCCCACCAGTGAGAAAGGATCCCCATGTAGACAGTCTTTCTGTCAGCCAAACCAGGAGGGTCCAGTCTTCAACCTAGCAGATTTCACCTCCCTGGCAGCCAGTAAAGTTCCTGAAACAAGGAAATCATATCATCTCACAGGGACCAGGGGACAACTCGTTCTCATGCTGCCACTAGGCCTGCGTCCCGCGGCGTCTCTGGTTCAGTCTGCTCTGCAGCAATCCCCCATGTGGCCCCGAGTGTGGTCAGTGTCCTCCCTCCCAGGCTGCAGGTGTAGCAAGCTGCTTTCTGTCGCATTTGCCTGGTGTTATGTGTTCAGCTACCTCATACACATTATGGGGGGCAAAAGATTCTTCCTGCACCAGCTGGGTAAACAGAAAGGGATTCGAATGAGTCCACCTTAGCACCTGGAACATTACTTTATTCTTTTAAGCAACTGAACAGAATTCTATAGTATGAGTGCAAAGTAATCTGTTTACCTGGTTCTCCATTGGTGGACCTTTGTTTGCATTCTACTCTTTGGTCTGAACCTGGCCAGGACGATGGGTGAAAAAGGTCAAGTCTTTGTGGTTCCAGTTCACATTCTCCTTCAGAGGGAGCGCCAGTTTCTTTTCATAGGTTTAAAAGTCTGTTGTATTTCTGGCCTCTTCTTTATTGGCTTGAGGAAACCTGTTTTACATTAATTGTCCCTTTTTCTATGACGCCTGGGCTTGGAACTTGTCATTTAGTACTTGAATTTGTTTACAGTAGGTTTTGCCGCTCAGCTTTTATTCCATTTTATGTTGTCAAATTTACCTTTCTTTATGAATTCTGGGTTGAGGGTTGTACACAAAGGGATCTTCTCTACTCTGTAATGGTATACAGAAGTTTTCTGGATTATGGCTTAATGTTTCCATCTAAATCTTTGATTTACCTGGAAATTTTGCTGATATAAAGTGAGAGATAAAGATCTGAAATTTTGTTTTATCAGTAGTTTACCTATATGGATTCATATTTTGTCTGCTTACCTGCTACATCATTTTTATCAAATATTAACAAACACTATTTATGGTCTATGTTCTGTTCTGTGGGTCTTCCTTTTCATGCACTAAGGATATTTTAATTATTACACATTCAAAAATGTGTTTTAAGCCAGACAAGGTGGCACATGCCTGTGATCCCAGCACTGGGGAGATGCAGGCAGATTGCCATGAGTTCAAGACCAGCCTTTAGCAAGTCTAAGGCCAGCCTGAACTACATAGGAAAACACTGTCTCAAAAGCCCCAAAACAATGTGTTTTAGTATGTGTCACTATCTAAATTTGAATCTTTATCTTATTCTTGCATACCTTATTTTGCACTTGAACTTTAGAATCATCTTCTCTATGACTCCATGGAAAAGTTCTCTGGCCATTTTAGTTATTGGAAATTTATACACTAAATTAAAGAGAACCGAATCTCTAAAATGCTTTCCAATCAAAGAATTGTTGTTTAAAGATTTTTATGATCATGAATGGTATTTTAATTATTTTAGTTTGTACAGATATTGCATGTCTTCTTACATTTTTCCTACATGTCTAAATAGTAGTCCTTTTTTCCTTTGAGATTTCCAAACTAATTGTCATTTATAAATATTAAGGCGATTGATTTCTAGATATGAATTTACCTCAGCTGTCTAATCGAATATTTTGCCATTTACAGTAGATTTCTAGGCACTTAATCCGAATATCTCTAAGTGTGATTGTTTTGTCTCCTTGTTCTTAGTGTTTGGAGTCCTTGTATCTTTCCCTCAATTGTTCTGGTTGGCTTTCAGAACAGCACTGAGTTAAGGATGAGGATGTCTTTCTCTCATTGCTGGCTTTGACGGGAATGCTTCTGTGGCTTCTCAACCCCCCAAATTAAATGAGTATCCACGTATTCCAAGGGCCAGGACATAGCAAATCCAGCTGCCAATCAGTACTCAACTCCAATCCACCTTCTTCAAATCTTACTATCTCAAGAGAAACTACCTTTGTTTCTTAAATACTTCCTAACTCTTCCTCTATGTCCCTTCCTACTTTTTACCAAACTTTAGAGTTATTTGTAAGCATTCAACTTCATACAGGCCCTTTAAATTCTCTAACCTCAAAGAAGGCAAGGACTTAAGTAATTATCTCATCATGCTCAGAATTCTGCTGTGCACAGCCAATGTTTAGTGCAGTACTGCTCAGTTAATTGTTAACTAATTAAGTTAATATCTAGATCTCTTTAGATCTTCTCAAATAAACTCCAAGGAAACACCTACTCAAATAAATATGGATTCTCACACAGAGCTCTTTGCCATGAATAGAGTATAAATTGAGCTGATAAAATGTCCACGTCCACATGTTCATATCCAGCGGTAGCCAAAAGGGGGCGCAACACTTCAATTGTTATAGAGACGAAATAGAAAGGCAAAAGCAGCGTGTAGCCAGAGAATTTAGAACCTGTGAACTTCGTTTTCAAAATCTGGACGAAAGAATATAAATCATCAAGCCATTTCATGCCTTTTAGACCTATTCTCAGAATCTCCTTCTCCAAAAGGTCCTTCTCCACAAGGATAATAGAGTGACCTCAGTATTGAGATTTAGTTTCTTTGTAATATACAATTGATTTACTCCAGGGTGGTGTGTTCTCTTGATTTGCAATTCCCAACTTCAGCTTCTCTGGGTGTTGGGTCATGTGTGCACTGTGGTTCTTCATGCCTTCACCCCAGAGATGTCCATAGACAGTACGCTGCAAGTCTATCTTCAAATCATTGAAGTACTTAGGATGCAAAGGTAGTTTCTCTTGAGATAATAAGATTTGAAGAAGGCAGGTTTGAGTACTGATTAGCAGTCAGGTTTGCTAAATCCTGCCACTTGGAATGCCATGTACAGTACATTGCAAGTCAATCTCAAAATGCTTACTGCAGACCTGGAGCCGTTGCAAGGAAGCCCGTACTGAGCCTGCTACCAGCTCCCTCCCACCATCCTCAGAGGCTGGAGAGAGGATATGGTACAGGAAACTGAATGTGCAAGCCTAAATGTCTTTCCTCTTTAGACTGTGTGCCATAATAGGAGAGAAATGCCTGTGGGCTGGGAACCAACCAGATCCAGCCCCCTAAGAGTTCGCACGTGGGCAGCTCTTAAATGAATATATGACTGACTAAAGGTTACATAAGTGAGTGGAGTAAGAAACGGAGTCCTGCAGGGTCTCAGCCACCTGGCAAGCGTGTTCCTAGGGTTATTCTGGAAAAGAAGGTAGTGGTTTGTACAGTCACTCTGGCTAAGGAGTGGTGTGTCTCATCAGGAGATGGCTTACATACTGACTTTTGCCATGGGCTTTTCTACTTTTTCAGTGTGATTGAAGTTGGTAGTCTGTATATTTACACTTGGTTTAGAAAAATTCCCTTAACTTAGTCCTCAGGCAGTCTTATGAACTTTAGGTTGCCTACTTGATAAATATGATTTTATTATTAATTCATGCATTTGAAAGAACACATGCATTGAAAGCCACAGCAAATCCTTTTAAGCTTTATGCTCTTTCAAAGAGCTTATTCCTTTCATGCTCAGAGAAAAATCACGGGTGATGATGGCAACAGACTAGTCCCTTAGATCTCTGGGCAAGGCCCAAGAAGGAAAGACTCCATGATCATAGGCCACCAGTATTGTCATTGGCCAAAACTGTATTATTAGTATAAGCTCAAAGAAAGGTCTTTGTAATTGTAGACATATTCAGGACAGCGTAGCTCTTAGTTCATCCCAGTTTTTATTTTGAGGCAGCTTACACATTCCTTCCTCTCTTGCTTTGCTGCTGACATTGATATAACAGGAGTTTTGCCTGTGCTCAGTGGCTGTGCCAGTCGTTTGGGAGGATGGTTTCTGTCTTCTTTGGCATCTGCGTGTCAGCCATCCCTTATTGAAGGCCCTTGGGCACCTTCTTACCTCCAGTGACCCAAAACTATTGTGCACCCCTGGGCAGGGCCAGGTGCAGGATCAGGACGGCCGGGAAAGCCGTTCCAGGGCTGCTGGGGTGTGTTCTCTGCCTGGCTGGCAGAGGACACTTGGCACCAGAGACGCAGCAGTGGTGGCAGTGGCAGCCTGTAGTCTTGGGGCAGGTCAGTGTATTCTTGACTTTGTGCTCTAGGAAGCAAAAGGCTAAACTGTTTGCTCTAAGAGATCCCCTGGGTATGAAACAGTGCATTTTGGATTTCTGGGGTGAGCTGATTCCTAGACACTTGACCTCTACTCCAGCACATTACCTACCTACTCCAGAGAATGACTTTCTGTATGTTCTATTTAATCAGGGGAATGAGGCTAATGTGTGCTGGTAGCTTAGTCACTGGGGACAAGCGATGGAAGAAAAGAAAGTGATTCTCTCAGTTCTCCTACTTCTTATTCAACCAGGTCTTGGGCCAAAAGTAACTGGATGGATAATTTGCATGGGCCGCCCTTTGTGGAGACAGGCTGTGTGCGCACAGAACCTGTGGGCAAAGCTGGAGTCACGCCGCGGGGATGTGGGCTGCTTTCACATTTGTATGCATAATTTACACACACAGATCTCCATCTACAGTCAGCTTCCCCTGAGCCTTCGCAAGACTCAGCTGCTGCTTGAGGGAATGTTAACAATCTAGACCTCTCCCAGGACTGATCTGACAGACTTCTCCCGCCACAAATCATATCTGAGGATTCAGAACTCACAGGTACCAGGACAGTATTGAAAAAAACGACAATCTGCACCTACTTCCCAGTTCCCAGAAGTTACAGCAGGCTTTCTTCTGCATAGAGTAAGAAACGGATCCTGCAGGATCTCAACCACCTGGCAAGCGTGTTCCTAGGGTTATTCTGGAAAAGAAGGTAGTGGTTTGTGCGGTCACTCTGGCTAAAGAGTGTGAAGAGAAGGGAAGGCCAGCTTTCCAGTCCTAATCTCCAGCAAGGCAGAGGGCACCCAAAGGTTTTTGAGCCTTGCGTCAGAATTATATCACAAAGGAACAGCTCTTTGCTCCACAAGATATTTTAATGAGACCAAAACAGAGACTAAAAGCTTCATGTACAACTGGTCCTGCCTATTTCAAATCTTCAAAGGCCTTTAATAACCTCCATTATGTGACTATGTGATTTTTATCACACAACCTCAGATGCTTAAATTTTTTAAATAATTCACCAGTAAGAACCAATGTCAGAATAAATGCTAATAAGATTTGGCCTGGGAGAGTAGCATGGTAAGATTGTTAATGTTTAATGTACTCACATCAAAGTGGGATAATCCTGCTACTGAAGGTCAAGAAGCCCCCCTATTTTAAATAGGGCAGAAAATATTATTGTAACATTTTTCGCAGTCAAATGAACCTAGCATAAACTTATTACAGCCAAGCCCAGGGTGGATATTTCCTGGTGACCTGGCAGTTTCCCTTGCATGACTCACGTGGTTTGTTTCTTTCCCCCTGTTTCTCTGATGATGCTGATGAGGAGCATCTGGAATACACCACGTTTTCAGAGTGCTCCATTCAGTGTCAGAAAAGAGACTACTGCTGGGCTTTGTTGCGGCCAATATGCACAGTTAATTTGCATCCAGGATTCTGGTTTGGTTTTAGAGCGGTTGTCACTTACTGATGAGAAAAGGAAGAGTGCCCTTCAACAGTGCGGTGGGAAATTTCAAGGAACTCTGCTCCCAAGTTCCTTTGCTAAATCAGAAGGTTACGAGGGTCAAGATCCATTTTTTTTTTTTTACTTGAGGCAGCAATCTAAAGCAGCCCCAGCAGAGAACGCCGGCCCTAGGATTTCTAGTAATTGAAAAAGAAGCAACTGTTCTTGGGTAACATGTGATGCTCATAAAAGGGCACTGGCTGCTGGGTGCTGCCTTAAACTGGTGAGTTCACTTGGCTCCTACTGTGCAAGGCTGGCTCCCAGCAGCGCTCCTGCGGGGGGTGTGCGCCCTGCTGGGCAGAATCCAACATCTCCACACATCATTAGTTTCCTAGGTAGGATGGTAAATCTGTTTTTCGTATCCATCCCTGACTTTTCCCTGGCAGATATTATTTCATAGCTTGGAGATCAACACACCCATTAAAAACTCAGAAATAAATTCTCATGCCCTCATCATTTTGCCAAGAAACAGTAGTGTGGAAAGCTATAAAGTGACCAATTAAATCGTGGGCTTTTAGTTGTTTTACCCATTCACAGTTTTGTGTTTTATTGAGAAAAGAATCTACCTGGGGTAAGATGAAGAGACCAGGTTCTAGTTTTGGCTCAGCTCCTCACCTAATGTGTTTCTCTATGCAAGTGTGTGAGTCTGAGGATGATTTTGTCAAACGGAGCTAACAATACCTGCCCGGCCCACCTGCAGTATAGTAGTGCAAGGAAAGTGTAACCAGTAATGGAAATGAGACTGTTCGCAGAGTTCTGAAAGGTTTAGGTAGTGTTTCCTCATGTGTCCAAGGAGGTTATGAGTTGTACTCCTACTGCAGAAGGTAGCGAAGTTCAAGGAACGTGGAAGAGAACCTGACCCGGGTAGGTGACAGCCGGAGGAGCAAGTAATAAGGGTGTCAGTCCCAGAGCCCTCTGCAGCCCTGGTGCCCTGCAAAGCGAGGGGCCCAAGACAGCCTCAGAAGTCACCTCATCGCTACTAATGTTCTTGGACTTCAAAGACTTTCCTTTTCTGGAAATTCACATTTCCGCTTTCCAGATATTTTCAGAATTCAGCCCGCCTGAATTTATCTAAGGGAATTTTGCATTAACATCGAATGACCTTGGAACAGGATCAATTTGAGTTTGAATTGTAATTCTGCCCGCTTGCTTGCTGAGTAGCGTCCAACCAGGGGAATGTCCTCAATAGCTTGGGCCTTGGTTTCGTCATTTGGGGATAACATTACACACTCTCTCTCCCCCCGGGGAGGTAGTTAAAATGACACAAATGCCACAGTCAGGAGAAGCCGCCTAGGCTGCAGGGCCCACTGTGGAAAGAAAACACAACCCCTCCTACCCCGCTTCTTCATGCGTTTCAGGGATTTAATGGTAACCACATCAGAGCACTGAACAGAGCACAGCGCCCGTTTGAGCGCAGGCTCTTGTGCAAGTGCACAGGTCATGGCCTTGAAGCCCGCCTGGGCCACAGCTCCTGGCAGGGGCGGCCTGCCACTTAGTAAGCACTCAGGAAAGCCACTTCTTGTCTTGCTTTTCCTTTTCAGTCTTATTTCCTTTAGGGCCGTAAACCCCTGAAGAGAATGAGTTTTACTCTTGAACTTCCTGTTGCAATTTTTCCGCAAGCCTCTCAGGATGGTGCCTTTCGATGGATTAATCTGCTTCTCCTCTTTCTCGCTGAAACCAAGGAGCGGAGCAGTAGGGCTGAGAGAGGGGAGTTAACCAGCACAGCCCTGTCGGCTCTGGACCTGCACTTCCAGCCTCTTTCAAAGGCGGTGCGGGAAAACACAGAACTCACAACATCGCGATGCATAAGAAGATCCTACAGTATTTATGTATAAACGGTGGGGTGATAGGAAAAACAGGAATGGTAAAATGAGGCAAAGCAAAATAAAAGTGTTAGAAGATAAAAGCATGGGCTTCACCGGTAATACCACTTACCTAAGCATAGTTGAAGCAGATGAGTTGTCAGAGCTCTGCATAGTGCTGTTTCCCCAGATGTAAGCCATTTCCACTAAAAAAAGGCAAGCAAACCTGTGGTTCCCTGGTCTCTGAACTTCACAGGTAACAAAGAATTTTGTTTGGGATTATTTCATTCCATAGGAAAGTGTCAGAGTGCAAGTGTGCCACTTTATCTTCACGTTAGAGGGTAGGAGACTGAGTAGCTTCCACAGTTACCATGTCTGTTTGGAACATTTGGGCTCTGAGTAGCAGAAAATCTACAAGTGCAGAAAGCTGCAGAATCTGTGTTTGGATGGGATGGTGTCCTTCTAACAAGCGGCTTGGGGGCACACTGTTGCCTCAGAAGTTGGACGCTCGCTGCCTCATGGACATCTGTTGCTGTCTTGACTTTTTTTCATGATCTCAAGATGGCTGCCTGGGCGCCAGGCATCACCACCATGGTAGAAGAGAGCAGTATCTGTCCTATTGCTTCATTTTTTCAGGAAAGTTCAACTGTCTTAGGCATCTCCTGGCTTGCAGACTTCCCCTTGTGTATAACTAGACAGAACCGTGGAAGGTAAGAAGGTCTTTGCTACATGAAAAGAAAGAAAGTGAGTGTGTTTAACTTTTCTCACCTTCCTACTTGGTGTGAGAGGGAAGAGTACTGAGACCCTTTGTGGGGGAAGTGCGTACTCTGCGGGAGCATAGCATGCTGACATATAGCAAGCGGCGGTGGCAGAGCCTGAGTCCAGCTCTCCAGTCCCGAGTTTAGCAGTGTGGCTACCCTGCCATATTGCCCTTCCATTTAAAATGCAGTCAGCAGCATCCAGCTTGGGCACTTCCTGCTGAGGCAAGCAAACCGGAGTCACTCCATATTGTGAAAATCCAAAAGCAGGGAATAAATTTACTGTGCCTTGCCTTCAGTTTCCTTAGATGGAACTTCCTCCAAGTTGTGTAAAACTGGAGATTAGGTAGCTTACAGAGAGTTTATGCTGCACATGAAAGATTCTGCACATGGGACGTTTCATAAAGCTAGCTGTAGCCTGTTTGGGAACCCATAACAGACACTGTGTGAAGCATTGCTTTAGCCTCAAGCTGTCCCTCACATAACCCTGCTGTTTCTCAAATCACAGCCTATTTTTTGATAGGAACTGTTTACATATGATGATTTTATTTGGAAACCTTAGTAATTTATAAAATTCACTTTCCTGAAGAAGGACCAGAGTCCAGAACATGTATAAATATCAGCCTGAGAGATTAGAAATAAAAGCCAAGATGGAATTTCCCCTCTGTAATCACCACATGCAGTTAGCCCAGTAGCAGGGAAGCTGAGCCGGCAGTTCAGTCCAAGGTAGAGAAATAACAGAAGCTGGAAATGTAAATATGTTTCTGTTGGAAGTACTCAGAATAATGTTTACACCAGCTTCTTCTTTTTTAGCTGGGGAATATTCGTGAGGGGAATTTCTGTTGTTTTCCTGAAATGCTCCCGGCAGTAAATTGGAAGCACAGCACCTGCTGAATGATTAGTCAGTATTTGAAACATTGAATAAATCATGAAATCTGTAGGTGAATTGAATAGTGGTTGCCCTGAAGAGAATTTTAATCCAGTGTTGACAAAATTAATTCCCTTGAATTTTTTCCAGGGAATTCTTTTATATTTAAAGTGTGTGATACTTCTAAGCTTACTAAAAATTTGGACAGGTTGGAATGTTATTGAATCTCACATGATTAGGTTAGATTAGGTTAAAGAACAAGTGTTTATGAGCCAGGCACCAGGTTAGGTGATATAAATACTGGATTGCAAATTCCCACCCATCCTTGTACAGTTATGAGCTATACTTCCCCAAGTGAATAACCAAGACCTTTAGTGGTGAGGGACATAGTCAACAACCACACTGCCGGAAATGAATAAAGACCTCCCATCACTTGTTTGGCAAAGTATGCTCTTCCCAGGCAGCGTGGCAAATGCAATAGACTGGCTCCCTGAACTATCGATTTACAAAGGATCAGCACGGGGCACTATAACCTACTGGAAGAGAGGACAAAGCTATCGCAGTGCAAGAGAAGGAGAAGCAGTGGTAAAGCAACAATCAGCGCAGAACACACGCTCAGGGTGGTTCCAGCAGTCAAATGAAAAGAAAATACTGCCCTGAATTCAAGCAACTTAAAGAAACCACAAAAGACCTCAAGACAGAGAAAAAGAGGTGCAGGAGGACAGAGTGGAATGAGAGAAGAAGAAACATTCAGTAGTACAGGTCATGAAGACTTGAAGAAGGAAAGTCATTGCAAACATGGAGGTGATTTTAAAGCAGCACAAAGTGAAACAGACACTGTAGAAACAGAATAAGGAGTTGGAAGGACAAGATTATCAAAGTAAATAAAACTGGGGCCAGGGATATAGCTCGGTGGCACAAGTGCCTGCCTGGCATTCGATTCCCAAAACCAAAACAAAAAACAAAAAAAAGTAAATAAAACAAAATGGAAATAACAGTTTAGAAGTATTAGAGGGTGAGTGGTATATTTGGGTGACAGAGAGGATCCCACAGACACAAGAGAGAGTATCTGTGAAAGAGAAAAAGAAACAATGGAAACAAACAGTGCACTTAATGTTCAAGACGTAAGAGATTTTAACTTATAGGTTGAAGGGTTGAATCATGTTTGAGGAAAACTTGTTAGAGAATTAGTCAGCCTGCTATGGTTTAGGAGTTCTCATAGATTAAAGAAAATAATCATTTGAACAACTCAGCAGGAATATCAAGTAACACACATAAAATTAATTTCTTTTAAAGTTCAGGCTAATTTAAAACATTTTTTATAGCAACACTCAGAGATATAGAGGATAATGACTATGATGTCCTCAATAAAGAAAGAACAAAGTGTGTGGCCCAAGAATTTTATGTATAATCAAATTGTTATTCAAATATAACGGCAACAGGTACAATTTGTCCAATATTTAGCAACCCAGAGAAGACAATACCCATGAAGAAAGAAAGTTTTTTTTCAAGCCCCTAGCTAAATAAGAAATGAATGAAGAGACCCTGGCAAAAGTACATTTAGTGAGCATACTGAATATATTTAGCCTTGTGTTAAATGTAAAATAAATATGGAAATTTTTGTTACAGAAAAGACTATATTATATATAAACTTGGAATTTATATAACTGTAACTAATACAATATTAAGGCTAGAGAACATACAGAGGTTATATGTTGATATCATTATTTTAGCTGAAGAAATCTCATTTAAACATGATGAATCAAGTAATGTATATTTAAATATAAAAGGTAAAAACTGTGAGAACATATATTAGTTTAAAAACCATATATATTTAGTATATTTGCATGTATAGTAAATATACTAAACCAAACCTTATTAAACCAAATTCAGGTGATAAAAGAAATTTAAAGTAGAGATGAAAAATTTTTATATTTTGTAGTAGAAAGTTAAATGTCCGTATTTCAAGAAATAGAGAACTTAACATGTAAGATTTGGTTATAAAAATGATTAAGAATATAACCATAACTCAAATCTGCCCAAATAGTGCAAGAAACTCTCAAAAACAAAGAAAAGAAAAATATAGATGGAAGAATAAAAGATTCTTTAAAAGGTAATAGGGTGGAAACATAATAAAAATATGTTTAAGCCAAGTATGTCTGTGATATCAACAAATATGAAAGCTGTTATTTTACACATATTAAAAGAAAGTCCCAGATAAGAAAATAAAAGTTAACCATATTCTATTTAGCAGGTATATACCTAAATCAAAATGACTAACATTCTTGGAATTAGAAGGGTGAACAAAGAAACATCAGTGAGGTAGTCTGGACCTTGGATACTGTCCAAAAGCCTGTGAGCTGACAGCTTGGTCCCGAGCCACCTTGAGGTAAACAGAATTCTTCCCCTATGTCTTCTGCTATGGTGCTCTGCCTCAGCATGGTCCAGTCAACTCACTATAGGCTGAAACCTCTTACCTTAGGAGCCAAAATAAAGATATCCATAAAGTTGATTCTCTCAGATATTTTGTCATAGAAAACTAACAGTCCCCAAATATCCATACCATGGAAGCATAGGCCAGTGCTCTTCGAATAAAACAAAGTTGAATATAGAATAAAAAGCATAAGCAAGAAAAAATAAAGACATTTTGTATGATAAGGTGTGTGATCCACAAGGAAGATCTAGAAACCCAAAATATTTCTGCACCAACTGAAGTAACCTGAAGTTATTAAGAAAAATCTACAGGATAAAAGGAAAAGAACTTTGTTATGGGACAGATAAAATAGACTGAATAAAAGTAAAGACATAAAAATCCAAATAACATAGCCAGCAAAGCTACCTTTATCTAAAATACTGTCCCTGAAAACTGAAACCGTCTCATTCTTTTAGATGCCCAAAAATCATTTTCTAAAAACTGTTATCTTATACTATTCAGGAAGTCTAAATAAACTTACCTACCTTAAGTCAAACTTCCTTAATTCAAAAACTGGCACAAACGTTCCCTTTTAACCACTAAAAATGCAAAATGAATCAATAGGAAAGTATAGAATATTTAAAATTAATGATTATAATGACATTACATATCCAATGTGATTAGGTAAAGCACTTTCTAAAAGAAAAAAATGAGTAGGCACAAGCATTTTCATGAACAAAAAATGAAGAAAGTAAATGGCTTTAATTTTCCACTCATGACCAATATGAAGATAACAGTATGTAATACAACAACCGTTATTAACTCCTTTGCACCCTGTCTGAAATTCTGTATTGTTTTTATAGTTCTTATGTTGTTTGCTTTATGTCTGTGTGTTTGTTGATATGTTTTGGTTCTTTTATCTCTAAAAATACAAATAAAAATAAATAAATTTTGCACTAATGATGCAAACAATGAGAAAAATAAAATTAACCTCAGAAAAACATGATACTAATGACAATAAATGTAGAAGGTAAATTTTTAAAATATGAATGAATAAATTTTGAAGTTTATTCTTTAAAGAAAGACAATGAATCCTTTGTAAACTAACCATGATATATACAAATAAATTTTCTATGAGAATAGAAATTACCAAGCATGATCTCTCATGGAGGAAAAAAAACTAAGGAATTTAATTAGCATAGAAGAAATTTATAATGTGGGGGATTAAAGTAGTCTTTCATCCAAACAAGGTGCTAGTTGGCAGACATTTCATGGATAACTTCTACCAAACTTTTAAGAGAACAATAGGTCCAATATTTAAAACCAAGAAGGTCCCTAGAAGAGTAGTCAGAAATACAGAAGCTCCCTATTCTAAATGCAGTGTCACATATCAATGGCAAAAAAGGACACTCAGACACTCTATACAAAAATACTATTGAAACAACTGGATTCTAGCCTCAAAATTTACACCAAAATAAATGTCAGATAACTCAATAATTTAAGTATTAATACAATGAGGGCACTAGGAAAGCTTGTACCAGCTTGATGTAGGGAAGACTCTCTGTTTTTACTATTGGTGCGTTTCTCAATACAGAATAATGGTAGTTACCTTGTGGAATTGGTACAGACACGTATCACATCTTGATCAGACTTTTGGCCCAAAATGCAAAAGCCGTAAGTTAAAGTATTCACAAATTTTCATTTACCATTTAAAAAAAAAAACTATTTCTGCATTGTAGAAATACTATAAACAAGTAATTGCTTAGTCACCCTCCCTTCTCCCGGAATTAAAATAAGCCAGATCTGTTACAACTCACTAAGGTAAATAATTTTATTTTATGATGCTTTTAATTTTCTTTGTAATACATGAATGGCTTAAACATCTAGCTTCCATAGTCATAATTAATTAAAAGAGAACAGTGTACCTCGATACTCAGGGACACTTCTTTCCCTGAAGTTGTAGAATACTTCTTATTCAGAGTCAAGTCTAAGTACCGACCAGTCCTTGGCACAACTAGAATAAGATTAGAAAGACTTACACACTTGAAGGACAGTACTTACTGGCCTGAACTTAAAACAGCTGGGTTCTGGTCACGCCTGGTTGTTATGTTACCTTGACTCACCTATCACCAGAGATGTCCTTCAACAGCATCACCTGTAAAATGGGAGTAACTGCCTTGCAGAGGTGCTGTGGTCGGGTTTCCCAGAGAAACAGAACCAATAAGATAATATATGTATGTATGTTACATATACCAAACAGATATAGCATATATTTTTATACCTATGTGCATATATATTTGCATATATGGAGAATTATTAGGGCATTATGATGGCCAAGAAATTCCACAGGAGGGCACCTTCAAGCTGGAGACCCAGGAATGCTGGTGGCTTAACTCCTAGTCCAGGGTCAAGGGCCTGAGGCCTCCCTGCTGTAAGTCTCAAGATCAGAAAGGGAAAACATGGAGCTCTGATGTCCAACGGCAGGAAAAGACATGTCCCAGATCGCGGAGCAGAAAACATTTACTCTCCCTCTGCTTTTGTTCCACCTGTCCAGGCCCTCAGTGGACTCAGCGATGCCCACCCACCTTGACAAGGATGATCTCCTTTAGTCTACTGACTTAGATGCTGATCTTGTCCCCTGGGAGGAAAAGCCCTCATTGACACACCCAGAAATAATGATTTACCAGCTATCTGCACATCCTAGTGTCCTAGTCAAGTTGACACATAAAATCATCTATCATAGGTTCTGTCTGGTTTAAAGTCAGCCCACCTAGAAAATCATACAATATATAATAAGAACTCAACAAATATTTTTTGAAAAGTAGCAGATGTTCACTATGTGCAAGGAGCAAGAAATGTTCCTTACGTTCAAAGCCCACAGACATTAATAGGAAGGTGAAAGAATGTCTCAAGGAGCACCAAGGCATTTAGCAGCAGAAACTGAAATGCAGAGTGTGAGTGTGACAAGCCAATGAATGAGGAATGATTTCCTTGTCTCTCTAAGCCGTCCCCAGGGAACAGTTGGCCTCGGTGTATTCCAAGGTCAGCATCCACTGTGTCAGATTTTGAAATGGAATAAAGATTCCTACAAGGCAAACTATATGCTTCCACAGTATTGCGCTCGATTTTATGTTCTCTACAGTAGCTTTACAGTCAGTGTTCATGAGGGACTGACATTGTAAGTGCAGATGTTTCTCCACCACTGGGAGCCTTGCAAGGATCTGCCATTGGGGCCCCAAGTCAGGAGGATGCTTTGAAAGCTTGCAGTCCGCTCCTGCTCCTGATCATCAGTCTTTGCTTGTTTGTGACAGTGAAGGCCCCACATGCATTTATGAAGAGCCCACCAAGTGTGCTACACGTGAGCCAGCAGCTGTTAGGGTGGCAACACTCCTGCAAACAAGCCCCCCTCCTTTTTCCTGAGCATCTGTCATGTGCGGACCCCTCACTGCACCCCTTAGGCATCAGCACCTTAAACACTTGTCTTTGTGTATTTGCTGCTGCTATAATAAATTACTACAGAATGGAAAATTTCTAAAGCAAAGAAGCTCATTTAGCTCATAGATCTGGAGGCTGGCAGTCTAGAAGGGCACAGTGCTGGCATCTGGCAAGGCCTCAGGCTATGTCAGAACATGGCAGGAAAGCAGAAAGGCAGGTCTGTGCATGCGAGAGAGGAGATGTCATGTGTAGACTTGCTTTTTCTCAGGATCTGTTCATGTGCAAACTGAGCCACTGGCATGATAACATTAATCAGTTCATGAGGGCACTGAGACCCGGGCTCCTCTTGTGGGCCTCACCTCCCAGTACAGTGTATTGGGAATGAAGTTTCCAACACATGAATTTGGGGGACACATTTAAACCACAGTGTAACATCCCCCAGGAACATGCAGAATGTAAGGTGCCCCATATCCCTTAGCATGCACTCCGCTCCTTTATGCCAGGGAAGGCATTGGGAGGTGGAAAAGGAAGATTTTTGCCCTGTCTCTCTCTGAATTTGATTCCTCTGCTGGGCATTAACTTTTCATATGCCTTGGATAAGTAGGACTTAAAAATCCATGTTGGTGACAGGATATTTAATTTCAGGTCCCCAGGACCCGCACCTAAACTTAATATTGTATGCTTGTCAGAATGAATTGGAAACCTTCTTGGCAGTTCCTGTGTGGGACTAAAGATGTCTGGCCAGGTGGGGGTGCTGAGGTTTCTGTCCTTGCTTTCACCTACACTTGCAAGGGATATTTTTTTCCTGAGATGACATTTTAAAAATTTGAGGTGTGCCTGATTTTCCAAAGATGCAAGTTTCTGTCAATAGTGCTCTCTCCAAAGTATATCGGGCTGCAGGGTGCTATGGAGTGGGGCTTTTTGGCCCCGATGAATTATGTAATCATTGACAATGCAGATGGGGCTGCTGGCCCAGTCCAGGGAGGGCTGTCTGCTGAACACATCCGTAAGGTCAGTCCGCAGAGGTACAGGAATGTGCAGCAGACTCACTCAGGATTTTGCTGGACCCAGAGAGAAGGTGGCCTGGCCAAAGGCAAGAGTCAGAAAGACACAAGGCACGGAACGGGTCCACTTGTAACATTTCCCCATAGCAACTGCGCTGGCTTGCCATTGTAAATTGTCACAAGGCTTACTACCCCTGTTCAAAAAAATTGAGCTGCTTGCTCCTCACGGATAGTAGTTGAAGAAGTGACTGAGCATTAGGATTTCATTTGTAATGTGGGAATAGATGTGAGGCCATCTAAATTTTTATTAGAAAGGATTAAATTCAATGAAACATTTACTAGAGGTGATTGTTGTCCCTGGGAAGGGCACCCCGTGAAGCTATAACTGCTTTTCCTCTTGGTATCAGGCAGAGGCTGCCTTTCCTAGAGCTAGCGTTCTCTCTCTCTCTCTCTCTCCCCGCCTCTCTCTCTGCCTCTCTCTCTCTCCGCCTGCCTCTCTCTCCCTCTCCCCCTCTCTCTCTCTCTCTCTCTCTCTCTCTCTCTCTCTCTATATATATATATATATATATATATATATATATATCCCCTCTTCCCCCTTCCCGCCTCTCCCTCCATTTCTTTCATTGCATTCAGGCTTTACCTTTGAAACTCAGTTCAGGTGGCATCTCCCACCTGCCTTGGCATCTTTCTTCGGGACCGCTCACCCTGCATGAAGGACAGGAGGGGGATGATGTGCTTAATTCATTATTGTCCTGCATGCTTGATTTTGTTTTTGTCCATGGACAGACCAGAAGGAAGCTTCTTTTACAGTTCACGTTTGCAATACTTTTTTTTTCTTAGAAAACAAAGCAGTTTGCAGAAGTGAAATTATTCTGATTATCTGATCTCTATTGCAATCCTGGGCACTGCAAAGAGTTAAATGATGCATGAAATCACCTGTCAGACAGCATTAAACAGAGCGGTGTTTATACCCCCACAGGTAGCCCATGAATTATTTAACTGGAGGGATTCCTGGCTCTGTGTCTGGCTAGACAGGGCTCAGCCTGACTCACTTAGGAGACGTAGTTTGTGGCCCTGAGCTTCACCTTGGCCAGGGAAACCATCTGACAGACACTGTGGGCTGTCACCAGAGCTGGGTGTCCTTGAGAACAACTTGTATGAAGCTCCTGTGAGCTCCAGATGGCGTGCAAACTGGAGAGGGGTTACAGAGTCCCGAAAGCTTTGCCAAAGAAGGCAGAGTTGGTAACGTTTCAACCCAGGCGGTAGGTTTGCCCTCATGCTGTGAGCTCAATGGCTAGTATTGGGATTTTAGGTAGTCTATTTAATAGCACCACTAGTTCCCATCTGAACTTGGAAGCAGTGAGAGAGAGAAAGAGTGAGGCAGATGGAGAACAGAATGTCACCTTCATTACCCATTGGCCTGTCAGAGAACGTGGGGAACAGCGCCGCCAGATGTCTTTATTTGGAACCCTGAAGTAGAGACACCTCCTCGCTCACTGCCGGGAACCTAAGCCTCACCCATGGGTAGAACACTGCTTCCTTTTACCAGAGGTGTTGTGGTTTATGTCTAGATATCTTCCTAAAACCTCATGCACTCTTGGGTGGAATTTTTGAAAGGTGTTTGGATTATGGGGGCTCGATAGCTGTTGGGGGTCTGATCCAAAAAGATGAATCTCTGGGGCCCCTTCCCAGCTCCTGCATCAGGGCTGCGGAGAGGTGAGCAGCTAGCCATGCCCCCGTGCAGGCCATCCTGCCTCGGAGCCACCCAACTGTGGGCTGAAACGTGAGCCAGAATAAGTCTCTCGTCCTTTTAGTTGCAGGTGCCAGGTATTTTGTCCCCAGAGAAAGTGACTAAGACTCTGGGGCAGGGAGCAGAAATTCTCCAGACCCCCTGCAAGCACCTGAAGAAGTCAGGGGCCAATTCCTTATCCATCAGGGGAGCTTCTCTCTTGTCCAACACAGGCAAGGTAGAGGCAATGACACAAGACACAAGCGTTTAGGGAAAGCCTCCCGTAGCCCGCGTGGTCCTGAGGAGACACAGTAAGGTGTACTTTGGAGCGGGGAGTGGTTGAGACTGCAGGAGGTGGGTAGGTGTTCCTTTTCCTTTGGCAAATGGAAACCGAGGCACGGACACCCTGAGGTCTTGCCCGGGATTTTCAGCTGTTCAGGGTCAGGACTGACTTGTGTCATACCCCACAGTCTCGGAACTCTCCCCGCCACACCATGGTGTCAGATTGGCCTTACGATAATACGGCTGTGAGCCTTCAGCCTCCAGTCTCACTGTGAGGGGCCAGACTGCCTTGCGGTCCACACAGCTCCACTCCCTGAGGGTCTCAGGCCTGATTCTTGCCCCCACCTCATCAATCCCACCTTGAGAAGGGGCATGCTTAGAAGACGCCCGGTAACCAGACTGGCATTCCCGGCCAGTGATCATCTGTGAGCAAGGTGAAATACTGTGAAATCAAGGGGAATAAAGGGGCTTCACTGACGCTTTCTCCCTGAGCCTCCCGCACTCACTGTAAACGCAGAGCTGAGCAAGCAGAGTCCACTCCCGCCAGGGCCACGGGTGGGACATCAGCCTGGGAGAGGCTAGGAGTGTGGGCTCCCCAGCTGGCACATCACTGGGTCCAGCCTAGGTGATTGTCACGCCTGCTTCTGCAAATGCTTGCAACTCTAGAGGCGGCTCCGCGGCCTTCTCCCTTCCATCTTTGGGGCCAGCACCCACAGCTACACACCCCTCGTTTACACATCCCAGCTCAAAATCCAGTCTGTCTCCGCCTCTCCCCCTGCCCTGGATCTGTGCGCTCTTTCCTATCCAACTGGGGTTTGGGGGCTCCAGCCCTGCAGTGCTTTGGTCTGGGCTCCTCCACCGCAGCCCCCACACCGTGTGCTGCAGGAGGCAGGAAGGGCCCTGCTCACCAGGACTGTGACCTTGGGAAGGCCAGCAATCTGCTTCCTCCTGCCAGAGGAGCTACAGCATGCTGAATGCCCACCGACAGTTTTATTTCCAACACAGCAAGGTAACAAGCACAAGCGCACGCGTGCGCGCACACACACACACACACACACACACGCATGCACGCCAGATTTCCATTCCCATCAGCTGTCCATATTCCAGAGTGACCTACCTCTTGACAAAGGCTTTTTAGCTGTCAGAAGCTGTTATCAGATGGAAGAGGCCCCTTACCCCAGCAGTGCGTGTGTCGTCACAGGACAGGTTATTTAGGGCATTTTCCTCCCACCCCACCCTCTCCTCTAAAACGTCTACCTCTCAGTGCCCCAGAGTTCTGACACTCTGCCAGCATGTCTGAACCCAGTGTATAACAGGTGTCCAAGAAGACACCCTGGGGGCCACAAGGGACATTTGGGAGAGCTCCTAATTTTAATCGTGCTGTCCCCCTCCATAGGGCTGAATGATGCAAAGCCAGGATTCTACACCTGAGGTTCATGCTGACCTCCAGTTTCCTGTCAGGGTCAGTGGGCCTGGGAGCTGGGCTAAGTGCAGCCCCCACCCCTAGTTCTTGAAAAAACTTTCATGTATGTGTCTGTGGAACCCCGTGACGAACTATGGAAGCTGGTAGGGTAAGTGAGTGAAAGGCCATAGGACAGGCAACTCACCCCCCAACCCTCCCCTGTGGAGCCACCATTTAGCTTGCTGGCAGGACAGAGATGTGCTGGGCAGCACTGACCTAGAAACACCCGGAAACATGAACAGCACGCACCACTGGAGGCACTCAGTGGAAACTCACCGCACAAGGCACTTAGATTGCAGGGCATGGAGGGATGTCAGGGTTAAACACCTTCTGCAATTATGCTTTTACTGGGATGGAACTCATTCAGCCCATTTATGAGGAGACTGAGATCCGCGGAGGGGCTGTGATGTCTTTGTGCCCTTGCAAGGATCAAACCCACAAGCAGGAAAGGCACTGGGCGGGCTCCAGGGGGGCACCTTTACCCTGAGCCTAGTGTCGGAGCCCCATGGTTTTGCTCTGATCCGTGAACCCAGTGTTTGCTCCTACACCCTGACATTAGACATAGTATTGTCTCCAGGAAGCCAGAGCTGTGTAGGGTGCACTGTGGGCTTAGGGAGAGGCAGTGTGTAATAAGCCAGGTTGGTTTGGAGTAAGGAATGCTGTCGACTTCAGAAATAATAGGGCATCATCTTTAGTGTGTGAGCGTGTGTGTGTGTGCACATGTGTATGTGTGCGTGAGAGAGAGAGGAGGGGATGAGAGACAGGGCAGAAAGGAAGATGAAAAGAAATAGTTTTCATGATGTGTTAGTCAAAAATAGTTGTAAAATCCTCATTTCTATAACCTGTACAGTCATTTCAGGAGTGTAGACATTCCCCAGGACTGCCATAATGAAGTGTAGCACATTGGGTGGCTTAAACAATGAAATTTATGGTCTGATGTTCTGGAGGCTAGAAATTCAAAGTCATGGTTGGCAGGTTGGTTCTTCCTCAGGGCTCGGACCTGTTCCAAGCCTCTTTCCTTGGCTTGGAGATGACCATCTTCTTCCTGCGTCTTCTCATCATTGCCCCTTTGCGTAAGGACCCCAGTCACATTAGATGAGGGTCCACACTAATGACATCTCTTTAACAGGGTTCCCTCTGGAAAGACCCTATCTCTGCATAAGGTCACATGTAGGACACTGGGGGTTAGGACATCACTATACGGATGTAGTGGGACACAATTCAACCTAGAACAAAGAGGTTCACAATTATATGAAGAGCACCCCTGCCTCAGGAGTTCTTGCGAAGCAGCAGAACCATCACTGCACAAGTTACAATGTGCGGCGTGGTCCTTCCAATGTGGTTCAGCCTTGGAATTGGTCCTTGCTCCTTCCTTGAGGTGTTTAGCCTCCTGTAGAAGCCTCTCTTCTTGGGGAAGGGAAACATGTGCCTTCCAAATTATTGTGGTCAGTGTTTCAAATCCAGTGGTTTGTCGTATTGCTTCGCTCCTTCCCACAGAGAGAGGGGCAGCGACGTCATCATCTAAATACAAGCAGTGAGGTGATGGTCCCACTCAGTGACTGGCAGGCGATAAAGCCCAGGCTGCCTCGCCCTTGCTGGGGCCTTTGCTCCCAGGGGCTCTCCCAGGTCCTGCCTACTGGCCTGAAATCTTACCTGAAGCACATGTGCCTTCCTACTGCATAAGACTGCAGAGAGATGAGCTACAAAAGCCATTCAGTCTATGTGATTAACAGAAGTAATTGGCAAGTGACCCTGCCACTCTCCCAAGGGGCATAAAGAGTTTATTTTCAGTTATTGGTATTTATCCCACTGTTTTTCTGCATGTGGCCAACAGTTCATCAGATGCTTCCTAGGGTTGTTCGGGCTTCTTCTTAGATTAAAAATGGAATTAGACCCAATAGATACATGCTTTGTTAAATCTCATTTTCTTGAGGATGAAAACTAAATTTCTCGTTTTGGTCCATGATTTCAAGAGCAGGAGGCAAAGGACTGGAAAATGTAAAGCTACCTTTCCCCGAGTTGGTGAAATTCACCCTTCCTCCAAGCAGACAGGAGCCCCCATGTGACAGAATGCTACCTGTGGGCAAGAAAGTCCTGCTGCTTACCCTATTGTGTTCAGAGGCAGAAGGCAGTGTGTCCGTCTGTTTATGTTGCTGTGGGAAGACACCTGGAACTGGCTGACATATAAAGGAAAGGATTTGATTTAGCTTGTGGTTTTGGAGGTGCGAAAGCATGGTGCAGGGCTCGTGCGGGCAGCACATACACTAAGAGCATGGCGCAAGTTTCTGCCAAGGCAGATGGGATGCTACGGCAAGAGCTGTGAGTGGGATCGCATAGTGAGACAGGAAGCTGGAGAGGATTCAGGGGCCAGGCTTAGCCTTTTTATAACAATGCCTCTTCCAGGAACTGGGGTCCTGCAAGAGCCACATGGACCTTTTCTGAGTGCCATCAGTGACCTAGTCACCTTCCACTAGATTCTACCTCATAAGGAGTCCACAGTCTCATCATACTGAAGACCAAGCTTCCAGCACATGAACATTAAGAGATGCACTCAAATCACATCCAAGCCCTAGTAGGTGGCAAAAATAAGCCTGGGGCGAATACAGGGCTGGGGAGCAAAGCACTCATTTTCCATGCAGTTGAAAAGCTATACAAGATGGGGCCTGTGAAGCTGGAACAGATTTTTGGTGATACTGGTTTGAAAGTGTGGTTTTCTCCAGCCCCAGCAGCTGTCCCCTGAAGCTTCAGCAAAGACTTGCACAAAGATAATCCAACTTTTGAAAGGGTTGGTAAAATCTTCAGTGTCAACTCCTCTGCTTCACAAAGAGGAGAAACTAAAATTAATTTTGAAAGAGGGAAATGAGCATTGGTTAAGGAGTAAATAACTAGGACAGGTACTGCGTACTCCCTTAAATTATAGAAACACATGATTAGCCTTTAAAAATCAATAAAAATTAGTTTATCGATATTGGAGATTTGGGGTAAATGTTATAAAGCATAGAGAATAAAATTAACTATTCTATGCTCAGAATGTTTGTGTCTCCCCAACACTCATACGTTGAAACCTAAGGCCCAAAGTGGGGACTTTGGAGATGATGAGATCAGAAAGTTCTGCCCTCATGAATAACAGTGCTTCTGCAGTAAAGGAAACTGAGGAAGCCTGCCTGCTCCCAGGAGGACACTTAGAAGCACCATCTCCCATGACTTAGATTTCTCACCCTCCAGAACTGTAAGCATTACATTGCTATTCTTACAAATTACCTAGTGTAAAGTATTTTGTTATAGCAGCAGCCTGAATGAACAAAGGCGCCATTGTTCCTTGGCCAAAGAGTCAGACAGAGGAGATACCAGCCAATTGAGAGAGACCCAGAGTCTGGTCCTTGCTTAGGGAGGATGGTGCAGACATACCATGAGAAGGAGATCTAAACTCTTCTGAGGAGACAGTGGGCTCCGGGCCCCTGTTACAGAGCAGGAACAGCATACTGCTGTCACTTGGAGTGGAGATGTGTCCCTGGAAGGGACATAGGCTAGTGTGTTTAGAGCAGCTTTAAACACCAGCTAGGAGACAAGAGCCATGAAACCAAAACAGGGCATCTCTGCTACCATCCTGGGGCTGCATAAATTAGGGGTCCTGGGCTTGCCCCACGGGGTCCAGCGGATCCTTGGATTGCAGCTGGGCAGGGACTCGGAGGTGTTCCCTGCTGGCATCCTTGGCCTGCACTTCCCTCCTGCAGGCTCCTCCAGGACTGTTTCCTTTCTTCTTAAGGCTCATTTAAAATTCCCCAGCGGTTTGTCCGCTGGCAGATGAGTGCGAACGGAAGGTCCCGGCCCGTGTGGTTTCCCAGCCCCGGCAGGTAACCAGGTGCTCAGGCCTGCTTGGATGACTGTCCCATTTCTCCTTCAGGAGCAGCCTTGATACTCATGTCTGCCTGACTGCTCGTAGAGAATGGGGGG
Organism: Dinomys branickii; assembly: GCA_004027595.1. NCBI lineage: Eukaryota > Metazoa > Chordata > Mammalia > Rodentia > Dinomyidae > Dinomys > Dinomys branickii. The sequence continues at coordinate 79,382 of PVLD010002286.1, forward strand.
GTCCTCACGCTGTGTCATCTCCGTCTCCCCCTCCCCGGCGGGTGCTGGCGTGTCTCGCTGGAGCAGTGTGGGACTCGGACATGAAGAATGACATAACCAAAGAGAGCACCCAGGGGAGAGAAAAACCGCACGTTCAGGAGCAGCGAGGCTGCCCTCATGGGGGGGGGGGCGGAGGGGTCCCTCAGGCGGGTTCGGGGTGACAGAGGGAACCACACGTGAACAGAGTCACAGGCAGCTGTGCTTAGGAGAGGTGGGCGGAGCCACCCTTGGAGGGGAGGAGGAGGGGCCTCGAGGGGCTGTTGTTCGCTCCAGCCAGACGGAGGCACAAATGGGACACGCCACCTCCAGTGGTCCCTGCTCCACTGGGTGCTGCGGGACCCAGGCCGGCTGAGGAAGGCCCGGGGGGTGCGTCAGAAAACACGGGTGCAGCGTGAAAGGAAATGTTCATGTGGGGATGGCTTGGCCTCAGCTACAGACCCCCTTTTAACTCTGTAAGCGTTTTATTTGCTTTAATACTGAGAACTGAGCCCAGGACCTCGTGGGTGTTAGACAAGCGCTTGATGCCTGAGCTATATCCTCAGCCGTTTTTACTTTCTGAGACAGAGTCTCACTAAACTGCCCATGGGGGCCTCAGACTTGGTGCCCTCCTTCTTTAACCTCCTGGGTAGCTGGGATCACAGCTCCTACAACGATTGCAGCCTGATCTTAAAGTCTTTTCCGAATGCTGAGGGAGTTTGTTCTGGTTCTTGTTGCTCCATCTAGAAATGCTCTTTTCTCAGGAACTTGGGGAGACTGAGGCAGTTTCATTTCCCTGAAATACCCTCAAAAGAATGTATATGACCTTCCCACTTTTCCACTTTAAGGCACCCAGGTGCAGAGGGCCAGGGATGCCTCTGAGATACAAACGGTGTCTACCTTCCAGAAACCCACACTCTGGGGAAAGAGGCACCACCGTAGGGACACTGAGTATGACGTGGCATCAGCCTCAGCAGAGGCAGTTTCCACCGGAGCAGAAGGAGAACACTATTCTGCTTCTCGTCCCACTTCCTTGCATGGGAAAGGGGAATAAAAATGTAGACTTTTATAGTACATTTGGAGACATGCACAGGAAATACCTGGAGTTTTCCCAGAGGGGGTACCTTTTGAGCAGGGCCTGGCGGTTTGCAGAGGGTACAGGCCCTGCATGAGGAGTGAGGGAGGGTGCAGGTGGCTTCTGCAGATGAGTGTGTCTGTGAGCTGAAAGGTTAGAATGTGTTTGGTGCCACTTGCTAGATCCTTGAATTCCATAGTAGGAGGTTTGGTATGTATTTTGTAGCTGTAGGAAGCCGCAGCAAGTTTTTGACAAGATTATTTACATAAGTTGCCCCGAGCCCTTAAATTTGTTCCAGTTGTAGTGGTTCAGTAATACAGCTTGGAACAGGGAGAGGGGTTTACGGATCAGAAGAAATGAGCAGGAAAGGATGAGTGGTTCTTGGATCAGTGGGGAGACAAGGTTTTCTGTTCCCTGTGCTCTCTCTGCAGAAAAAGTTAGTAATATTCTAGGACAGTAGATGGACTTAGTTTACTTTGAAAATAATATCCACCTCTCTGAAGCAGTAAGGGAAAGGTGATACTCATATTAGGGCTTGAATGTTTCTGTAGAAACACAATATAAAAGCCCTCATGTACAAATTTGGAATATTTTCCAGTGCTGGCTGAATTACTTGGGCTAAGTTGCCGTGCAGGATTTCATGTACATTTCTGTCTGGTGTGATAGGCTGGAAAACGTGACTACGTAAAATTTGAGCTGAGCAGTAAAAACATATCTTTGTTTTAGCCTGTGTGGAATGTGCTGCTGCTGCTGATTAATTTAAGAAGCTCTTGGAAAGAACCTCTGAGCTACCCATGTGATTGGTCCCAGGTAGATCAAAAGGGAGCTGATGATGGCATGTAAGCAGTTCAGAGTTATAGACAGCTTCCCTGAGCAAGTTGCCGCAGTTCCTGCTTGCCTGTTGGTTTAACCAGTAAACAGATCGGAAGGAACTAGAGCAGTGTGTGGGAGCCCATCCACTTCCTGTGCAGGAGGGGAACATTGACGTCTGTTTTGGAAAAAATGCATTATTGATTAGCCAAACATTTATTAGTGGTGGTGGGATTACTATGGGTCTATGTTTCTTACTGTGGCTGCAACTAATTACAATAAGCTTAGTGTCTTAAAAAATAAAATGTAATAATCAAATTTATTTATTATCTCCTAGTTCCAAGGGTCAAAAATCTGAACTAGATCTTACTGGACCAAAACCAATATGTTAGTAGGGTCATGTATCATTCTGGAGGTTCCCAGGGAGAATCTGTCTCTTCGTCTTTCTAGAAGCTTCCTACGTTCATTGGCTTATGGCCACTTCATCTTCAAAAGTGTCAAAGCCCATCTCAATGACCCCTTTTCTGTCATCACCTCTCTCTCCGACCAACTACAACAAGGAAAGTCCTTTACTCTTAAGGACTCCTGTGAATAGACTGGGCTTACCTCCGATCTAAGATAATTGCCCACCTGCAAATCCCTTTTGCCATGTAAGGCACAATAGCCACAGGTTTGAGGGATAAGAATGTGGTCTGTATTTGTAGGGAAGTGGAGGCACCTAGAAAATATAATGTGGAGTGAAACAAATCAAACACACACACTTGAATACCGTATGGTAACTCTCATCTGAGTCGAGCAAAGTATAAACTAAGAGAAACATAAAGGAAGGGTAGAACGAGACCAAGGGAAGAGTCTCTTGCAGATGGGAAGGGGTCAGGGGATCAAAATCAAGGGGGAGAGGGAGGAGATGGGGAAATAGGTAGAGTGAAGATATACCAGATACAAGTTCCTAACAGCCTCAGTGAACATGGACATTAAATGCCATAAATGTGAACTAAGATTAACGATATCAACAAGAATAAAAAGGGGGAAAGAACTAGAGGAAGGAGAGGGGAGGGAGAGGGAGGGAAGAAGAGAGGGGATTTTAAAAAATGAGCTCTTATGTACATGTAACAACTCCCCAAGTTGATTATAAAATGCATATACTGCAAACATTCATTAATAAAATGAAATCGAAAAAAGAACATGGGCTTTGTGGGGAGATATTTTTTCTCCCACACTGTGTATTCAACTTCTATGCATATGATGCGGCCCTGTTTCCTGCATCCCCTCCCACTCAGTTAAAGCCTTACATGAACCCCAGCCTCCCTGGAACGTCCCCCGGCCAGCTGGCGTAGGCACCAGGCAGCCAGCTCTGGAGCAAGATCGCCTGGGTTTTACATCAATTGTCTCATTTGTTCAATAGTTTCATCTGGCCTTGAGCAATTTACCCTCCCTAAATACAGCATCTTGTTCTGTAAAGAGGGGCTGGTTCCCAATGAGAAACAGATGACACACTCAACTCGGGCTAATTTGAGGAGATAATAAAGAAGGGGTCTTAGGTCTTCTGAAGTTGCTAGAATGTTTCATTGGCCAGGGTCCATTGTCCTCGTTTGCACTGCAGCTGGCCCTCGGCCGGCAGAGAGCCCTCAGTCCACGGCCTGCCTGAAGGACCTGCCGCCCTCACCTTCCTGAGTAATGACGGATTCCTGCTGAAGAAAGAGGAGGCCTCCTAAGGCCTGGCTATTCCAGCCACGCCCAGGAGAAAGAAATTTTCCCCAAAGAACCGTCTTCATGTCGTTGAATCACTGCCCTGGATTGCCCTTCTTGCTTACTTTTCTTTTAAATGAGAGAAAATGTTTCCCATAAGAATAATTTATGAAGTGCTACAGAGGGCAATATTAAAATCATTAAAGCAAGTTTCCAAGGGGCACAACAGATAATGGTGCTTTGTTTATCTCCCCTGGTGTGGTTCATGGCAGGCCCAGTTCATTAGCGAACTGGCTCCCAGTGTGGCGAGAACTAGGGGTCCGTACAACTCTCTTCCTTGAATGCTATTGCTAATGCAAATGTCACTGCTCAAACTCCCCTAACATGCAAATACCACCTACTGCTGGAAGCCCAGAGAAGCTTCTACAAGAATATGGCCCTCGTGCTGTTCACTTATTGTATCCATTCAGTACTCACGGAAGCGATATTTATAGAGCACCAGAACGTTCGGACTCAGTGGTGAACACCCTAACGGGAGATACAAATTAAAGTGATAATTTATATGGAGGGAAGACAGAGGGTCCTACAAGAGCTTATAGCAGGATAAGCTCTGGGACACCAGAGCCAGATTTTAAGCGGAGGAGCTAAATGATCATGTTTCAATAGAATCACTCAGCCTGGGGCTAAAACATGAGCTCATGGCCAGCCTGAACTGCATAGCAAGAGCCTGTCTCAAAAAGGCAAAAAAACCAAAACAAAACAAAAGAAAAAGAAAAAAGAAAGAATGATATACCAGGGATTTAGCTCAGTGGCACAATACCTGCCTGGCAAGTGTAAGGTCCTGAGTTTGATTCCTGGTACCAAACAAAAATGAATCACTCAGGCTGCAGTGTGGAAAACAGGTCAGAGAGGCGTCAGGGCCCATCTAACCACGCTTTATGACTGTTGTTGTTGTTGTTATGGTTCTAAGGATTGAGCCCAGGGCCTTCATACTGAATTATACCCCCAGCCCTTTTCTTATTTTGAGAGAGGATCTCACAAAATCACTAAGTTCCCCAGACTGGAAAATCCTCCTGCCTCTCTCCCAGGGTACAGGCATCTGTCACCCTGCCTCAACAGGCATTTTGATCATCTCCAGGTTAGTATATGGAATCCCCAAATCCTTTCAGGCCATAAGTATCTCAGTCTTGAATTGGGATGGTAAGAGAGTGAGGGGGTCTTGATGGAACCCCTTTTGAGGGCCTCTGGAAGTGGAATTCCTTAGTGTTTCCTGCCACCCTCTTTGGAGCCCATGGTTGGCCCTACTTCATCAGCCCCTCCTTAGCAATGAGCCTAGACCCTTGGATCATGCAGAACTGTCTTTGTGCATGCTGAAGGACAGTAGATTCTTTCATCTGCTTTAGTAACTGTTGAGACTAACACAGGAGAATGCAATTTTTAATTTGCTCAATGCATGTCCAACTAAAGCAATAAGTGAACTGGATGCTGTTGAGAATAATAGTGTTATGTTTTTAAAAATAAGAGAGAAATTGCTGATCTTCTGTAAAATGATATGGGACGGATCCTACTGAGTGAAGCATGTATGTGTTAGATTAAGAAGCATGATTATTGTTGGCCAGCTCTGATTCCTGCCTGAGGGCAGATAAGCTGGTGTCCAAAGAACCACTTGCTCATTTATAGACACCAGAACAGAAGGATCTTCAGTGACATGCAGGAGCTGGAGTGACAGGCATTAGCAGCTAGAAATAGGCAACGAATCACAGTCAAGATGAAACATTCAATAAAAAGGCCTTCATGCCTGAGGCACACTCAGCCTCCTTTGCTGAAGTTGCATGGATTATTTTAATAATTGCACCATAATGTACCTGTACTTGAAGTTTTTTAATCCTCTGCTGAGGGAACACTGGACAAGCTAAATAAATTATTTCATTGGATCATTAATTTGTACAAACAATACTAATATGGGCCATTTGTCATTTCTGTTAGGAGCACCACCCATCTCGGCAGAGATGAGTAGGCCTGGGCTGGCCAGGAAGGAACACCGTCAGGGACTCTTTAGGTCATGCCTCAATCTGGTGTCTGGTGCCATCTGTCCAAAATAGTTTCTAGAAACATCAGAAACTCCCCCAGGACTGGCCAGCACTCTCCCTTAGCTTGCACATCCTGCCCAGGGAAGAGTCTTGAATGGATCTGCCAGGGAAAGTGGGCATGTGGTGAAGGAAAGTCCAGGGGCTGCTGGTCTTCCCTGTGCATTCCTTTCAGGCACAGTTTTGCATTTGTCAAGTCACAGAAGCCTCAGATTTTCAAACTAGAGATCTTAATCTAGCAAACACACCTGTCCCTGTGGACATAAGGATGATGAAGTTCAGAGAGATTAAACTACTTGTCCAACACAGCAAGTCTAAAGGTGAGACCAACAAGTCCCTCTGGATCTCAGTCCAGTGTTCTTTCTGCTGTCCCAATGTTGGTTCCATTTCTAAACAGAGAATAGCTTCTTCTCACCCCTGTCTCACACTCTGGGCTAATTTCAGCAAAATGTGTGTACCTTTTTGTACTATTTATCATTTAAAAGAAGCCTGACTACCTGGCATAAGGGTTTCCATTTTCCTGCTGTTTGGAGGAGGGTTTTGCCTGTGCGGCGGTGCTGAGCTCGGAGCTCCATGAAGAAAGGTGTCCTGATTGTTGCAGCCCATCCAGGTGGAACCAGCCGAGCTGGCCAAGTGGTTTCTCTGCTTCACTTGGCTGTCAGATAAGGGCCACCACTTGCTTACTGATGGGCACAGTGGCACTTAGGCCCAAACATGCTCCCTAATGGCTCAGAGCTTCACAGTAAAGGATGTCAGGGAATTGATTTTGCTTTTCTCTAAGCACAGAAGGTGTCAGAAGTTAGATGGAACTGAACAGCCAAGAAGATGTAAGCACGCGTCCTCCCAGTCCGCACTCCCAACCCCGGGAACTGTGGTCCTGCAGTGGGAAGTAAATCCAACTGCACCCATGGGACAAGAGAGACCCTTGAGCAGTAAAACGGCAGCCAGCACTGAGTGGCAGTCAGTGTTGAGACAACTGAGAATCCTGAGTGTCCGGATTGTTTTCCTGCGTCCGCCTCTGCCACTGTGTGACCTCACTTGAATGCAAGTGGGATTAAGTGCCTTGAATCTGAGTAGGATGTTTGCAGACCTTGGTTGAGACCATCTTAGTTCCCTCATTTATAAAATGTGGATATAATAATCTATTTCCCGTAAGAATTAAATAAGTTTGTAAAAGTAACCCTTTTAGAACTGTTCCAGGACCAAAGTAAATACTCAATAAACATTGGCTAAAAAATTAAAATTGAGGTAAAGTCCTTTTATGTCTGCAAAAAGGATTCGAATCTAAGAAGGGAGATAAATGTCTCTGTTCTATAATCATAATTAGCTAGTAAGGCCACAAAGGGTAAAGAATTCCCCTTTAAAAAAGCAAAACCTGTGTTTCCAGCAAGATGAGTTGAAAATATAGTAGCAGCAGAATGTTTTTAAATGTTTGAAATCCGCCAGGTGGCGCTAATACTAAAAGCTTTCCTTTGATGCCATGGTCAGCTCAGGACTTAATAAATCATATAATGTAAGGGGCAATACCAGGCTCTACTGGAAAGTATCCTGGGACTCACAGGAAACAAAGCACTCACTTTGGTATACGGCACTTGAAGAAGTAAGATTCCTATGGATAAACGAGGCCACAGGTCACTTACTGAGATAATTACCTTCCAGAGTCTGCCACCATTTCTAAGCCTTATAGTCATGCAGCTCACAGCCAGATCGTACCCAAGTTTTTCTTTTTTTTTATTTTAGAAGTAAAAGAACAAAAACATATTAACAAACCGCCATTTACAAAGTAGCACGAGAATAGTACAGGCAATACTGAATTACAGACATAGTGACAGGAATGAACAATAGTTGTTGTATTACATATTGATAACTTCAAAGTGGATACTCAGGAAAACAAATACAGACATGCAAGATGGATCAAATAATTACTCATTAACTGTTCCTTTCAATGAAGCAATAGAAGTCAGTAGTACAACTGTTAGCCGTCCTGCATATACACACACACATAATTTCCCCTTCTTTCTTTTCTCTTTTCCCTCATCCCAGTTGCTCTTTATTTTGAGCAGTTTCCTTTCATTTCACAATGTTTATCGTACCTCCTAATTTTTATTCACTCTTTCAGGTTCTTACGCTAGTGAGACAATACATTGCTTACACATGCAGTTCTGATTTATTTCACTTACAAGAACGGTTTCTAGTTTACCATTTACCTATAAAAGCCTCCAGTTTATCTTTCTTTATAGCTGAGTAATATTCCATTTTATAAAAATATCACAATTTTTTATCCAGTCCTCAGTGGATGGACATTTGGGTTGCTTCCACAATTTAGCTACTACAAATTGCACCGCTATAAACATGGGTGCACATATATCACTGTGATATGATGTTTTCAGATCTGGGAAAATACCCAGAAGGGGAGTAGCTGAGTTGAATGGGACCTCTAGACCTAGAGGTCTGAGGAATTTCCAAACTGATTTCCACAGTGGTTTCACCAGTCTGCATTCCCACCAGCAGTGGAGAAGCATTCCTATTTCTCCACAGCCTCACCAGCATTTGTTATTGGTTGATTTCTTAATGCTGGCCATTCTTACCGGGGTGAGATGAAATCTCAGTGTTGTTTTAATTTGCATTTCTCAAACAATGACTAATGATGTTGAACATTTTCTCATGTATTTATTTGCCACTTGTATTTCTTTATCTGAGAATTGTGTGTTCATCTCAGATGCCCATTTCTGGATTGGGTCTTTGAATTTGGGGGGGCTGATTTTATTAATTCTTTATATGTTCTAGATAGAAGACCTTTGTCCGAGGGACAGACAGCTAAAAATTTTCTCAAACAATGACTAATTATGTTGAACATTTTCTCATGTATTTATTTGCCATTTGTATTTTTTTATCTGAGAAGTATGTATTCATCTCAGATGTCCATTTTAGGATTGGGTCTTTTTGAATCTGGGGAATTTGATGTTTTTTAATTCTTTGTATGTTCTAGATAGAAGGCCTTTGTCTGAGGGACAGCCAGCTAAAATTTTTTCTTAATTTGTGGGTTTTCTTTTTACTCTGCTGGTCATTTCTTTAGATGTGCAAAAACTGTTCAATAAGATGAGATCTCAATTGTTGGTTCTTTAAAGTATTTCCCTTGCATTTTGGTGTTTGTTCATGAACTCTCTGCCTACCCCTGTGTCTTCAAGATTTTTACCTGCTTTTTCTTCCAATAGATTTAGTGTTTCTGTTTTAACATTGAGATCTGTGATCCATTTTCACTTGAGTTTGGTGCGTGGTGATAGACTTGGGTCTATTTTCGGTCTTTGGCAAGTGGCAAGCCAATTTTTCCAGCACCATTTATTAAAGAGGCTATCTTTCTTCCAGTGAGCTTGTTTGGCCCCTTTGTCAAAGATTCAGTGACTGAATGTGTCTGTGGTTGTGGCTCTTTCTTCTAGTCTATTCCGTTGATCCTCAGGTCTGTTTTTTAACCAGTACCATGCTGATTTTATTACAGTAGCCTTGTAGTATAGTTTCAGGTCAGAGACTGTGATTCCACTTGACCTGTCTTTGTTGCCCAGGATTGCTTTTGCTATTCTGGGTCTCTTCTGGTTCCAGTTAAATTTAAGGAATGTTTTCTCTAGATATATGAAGTATGCTAATGGTAATTTAATGGGAATTGCATTGAATCTGTACAGTAATTTTGATACTATGGCCATTTTCACAATGTTGGTTCTTCCTGTCCATGAGCAAGGAATATTTTTCCATTTACTGAAATCCTGTTCAATGTCTTTTTTCAGAGTACTGTAGTTTTCATTGAATAGATCTTTTACTTCTTTTGTTAGATTGATTCCTAAATATTTCACTTTCTTGGATGCTATTTTGAAAGATATGGTTACCTTAATTTCTCTCTGAGTCTGTTTGTTGTTTCTGTACAGGAATGCTATTGATTTTTGAGTGTTGACTTTGTATCCAGCTACACTACTGAATTTGTTGATTAATTCAAGGAGTCCTCTGGTGGAGTTTTTGGTGTCTTCTATGTAAAGTATCATATCATCTGCAAATAGGGATAATTTCTCTTCTTGCTTTCCCATCTTTATTCCTTTTATTTCTCTCTCTTGTCTAATTGCTCTGGCTAATGCTTCCAGAACTGTGCTGAATAGGAGCAGTGACAGTGGACATCCTTGTCTTGTTCCTGACTTTAAAGTGAAAGCTTTTAGTTTTTGTCCATTTAGTATGATGTTGGCTGTTCATTTCTCATAGATGGCTTTGATCAGATGGAGGTAAAGACCATCTATTCCCGCATGTTGGACTTTGTCAAAAGCTTTTTCTGCATCTATTGAGATGATCATGTGGGTTTTGTCTTTGGCTCTATGGATATGGTGTATTACATTAATTGATTTGCATATATTGAACCATCCTTGCATTCCTGGAATGAATCCAACTTGGTCATGGTGTATGATTTTCTTGATGATTTGCTGCATTCTATTTGCTGGTATTTTGTTGAGTATCTTTGCATCTATGTTCATTAGGGAGATTGGTCTATAGTTCTGTTTCTTAGCTGGGTCTTTCTCAGATTTAGATATCAGTATAATACTTGCCTCCAGAAAGAAGTTATGGAAAAATGCTTCCTTTGCAATTTCATTGAAGAGTTTGAGGAGTGTTAGAATTAGATCTTCTCTGAATTTTTTTATAGAATTCTGCTGTGAATCCATCAGGGCCTGAGATTTTCTTTGTCAGTTAGTTTTTAATCACATTTTCAATCTCATTAATTGATATAGGGTTGTTCAGGATTTTTATATCTTCCTGATTCAACTTTGGCAATTTTTACATATCTAGGAATCTGTCCATTTTTTCTGAGTTTTCTATCCTACGGGAATAAAGATTTTCAACGTAGGTATTAATGATTTGAATTTCTGTGGGATCTGTAGTGATTTCATGCTTTTAATTCCTTATTGCATGAATTTGAGTTTTTCCTTTCCTTTTTTGATAAGATTGGCTAGGGGTTTATCAATTTCATTTATTCTTTCAAAGAACTAGCTCTTTGATTCGTTTATTTTTTGTAGTGTTTTCTTTGTCTCAGTTGCATTAATTACTGCCCTGATCTTTATAATCTCCTCCCTTCTTTGGGCTTTGGGCTTGACTTCTTTTTCTAAAAGTTTGAGGTGCAGCATTAGGCTATTTGTTCTCTTTCTGCTTTCCTTATGTTTGAGTTCACCACTATAAATTTCCCTCTGAGGACTGCTTTTATTGCATCTCACAGATTCCTGTAAGTTGTATTTGCATTATTGTTTGCTTGTAGATATTTTTAAATTTCTTCTTTAATTTCTTCTGTGATCTATTGGTTGTTCAAGAAGCTATGTTTTAATTTCCAAGTTTTTATGTTGTTTTGGAGCTCCTTTTGTCATTAATTTCCAGTTTCATTGCACTGTGGTCAGATGATATGCATGGGATAATTTTAGTTCTTTTGCATTTAGGTAGGTATGCTCTATGGGCTAGAATGTGGTCTATTTTAGAAAACATCCCATGTGCAGCTGAGAAAATTGTGTATTCTGATGTGGGGTGGAACACTCTGTATATATGTACTAAGTCCATTTGTTTGCAGCTTTGGTTCAGGTCTCTTATTTCTTTGCTGATTTTTTGTCTAGCTGACCTGTCTCTTTGCATCAAAGGGGTGTTTAGGTCCCCTATTACAATAGTGTTATTAATTATTTGGTTTTTCATGTCTGTTAAAATTTGCCTTATATAGTTTGGTGCTCCAATATTTGGTGCACACATGTTTATGATTGTTATCTCTTCCTCTTGCAGTTTTCCCCCAACTAATATGTAGTGACTTTCTTTATCTCTTTTGATTGTTTTCAGTTTGAAGTTGACATTTTCTGCAAACATAATAGCTACCCCTGCTTCTTTCTGGGATCCTGTTCCATGGAGGATTGTTTTCCATCTTTTGACTTTCAGTCTATGGATTTTCTTTTGAGTAAAATGTGTTTCCTGTATACAGCATATTGTGGGATTTTGTTTCTTAATCTACTCCACCGGTCTGTTTCTTTTGACTGGAGAATTGGTGGTTATAACATTAATGGTTATAACTGATATATGTTGGCCTATCTTTGTCATGTTATTTACTTGCTGTTAGTTTCCTACTTTTGCTGTGAGCTTAATTGCTTGCTCTGCTTGAGGGTTCCTTTCTATTAGTGACCGTGAGATTGTAGTCTCTTTTTTCTCTGTGTAGAATATCTTTTAGTACTGTGTAAGGTGGGTTTGGCACTCCTAAAGTTCTTCAGTTGTTCTTTGTCATGGAAATATTTTATTTCTCCATTAAATTTGAAGGATAGTTTTTCAGGATTCATCATTTCAGGTTGGAAGTTGATTTGTCTCAGGATATGTGATACTTCATTCCAAGCTCTTCTCGATTGGATGGTTTGTGTTGAAAAGTCTGCTGTGATTCTTATGGGCTTTTCTTTATAGGTGATCTGTTTCTTTTCTTTAGCAGCTTTTAATATTCTGTTCTTTTGCTGGATATCTGGGATCTTGGTTATTATATGTCTGGGTGTGGTTTTATTTTGGTTATGGCTAGTTGGAGTTCTATGTGCATCATTTAGCTGTACATCACAATCTTTTTCCATGCTTGGGAAATTTTCTGCTATTACTTATGCAAATATTCTTTTTATGTCATTTGTGTTGCCTCCTGTTGTTTCATTGACTCTTATTAGTCTTACATTAGTTCTCTTTGCCTCATCTTGCAGCTGTTGAACTGATTTTTCCTAGATCCTTGTTGATTTCAAGAGAGCCTTTCTTTCACAATCATTACCTGCCATTCTATCTTCAATATCTGAGATTCTATCTACAGCTTCATTCAAGCAGTTTTGCCAGCTTTCAGCGGAAGTTTTGATTTCCTGGAAATCTCACTGAATCTTTTTGATACATTCTACTTCTGTCCCGTATTATTCATTTAATGTTCCCATCATTTTCCTGTGCTCATCTATTTTTTTATGTATGTCTTCTTTAGATGTGCTGAGCACTTCTTTCATTACTGGTGTCATTTCTTTTTTTACTTGGGCAATTATTTCTGATCTAATATCTCTTATGGCCTGATGGAGTTGTTTCTTTACTTCAGATGCAATCATTTCAGAGATTTCAGGTATGTGGCTTCCAAGTTCTCCTATGTCAGTGTCTCCTGGACTTGTTTTGGGTGGAGTTGAGTTCTGAGATTGCATTTTGCTCCTACATCTTGTCATTTTGGTACCTAGGAAGCTCACCAAAGGTCTCTAGGGACCCTAGTTTACCTGGATACCAGACTTATCCCAAGATGATAGAAGGCAGTGGACCACTGGGCCAAGATCCCCAGGCAATTGGTGGGGTGCATGGTTAGACCACAACTGTGATGGTGGGGGAAAGCTGACCTTTGGTACCAGGGTCTCCAGGCCATGGATGAAAAATGTGTGGACCTCAGCCGTGAACTCAATGGTGGCCAGACAGGGGCTGCTGCTCTGGGATCCTCAGGTAGCTGGTCAAGGGAGGGCAGGCCTCACCTCCCAACTGGGAGGTCCACAGAGCCTGGGGCCGCTCCCATGCTCCCCTGTCCGCTTCCCTGTCCAAAAGGAGGGGACAGAGCATATGAGCAGGCTTCACCCACTAATGGAGAGGTCCAGAGATGAAGGATATTTGTTGAAGAGGCAGGAGCCTCACTGTTCAGGAGGCTCTGCAAAGTGAAGCAACATTTTTCTGTAGCCAAGTTTTTCTAGAGATCTGAGAAGTGAGTAAATGAACTTCAGGGTCTATAAGCAATAATCGTATATTAAATTCAGACAGACTTGCATAAGGATCCTAGCTTTGACACTGGCTGTGTGATCTTGGATAAATCATTTTACCTTTCTGAGCTTCAATTTCAACATCTTTATTAAAAGATTGAGGAATAAATTAGAGAATTTATTTAAAATACATAAGATATATTTTTTCATAAAATAGGTGTTCGAATATGTTTGTCATTATTTTTATGAGTGAATTGAAAGCCCACTCATAAACTCTTGTGAGTTCTCCAGAAACTGTAACAAGGAGTTTCAGGAGCATTATTACCCAGTAGTATAGTGGACCATGCTCCAGAATCCAATGCAAATATCAAAAATTTGTCTGACAACACAATGCAATAAGCAACCTTAGGTAGTATAGTCCCTTAGGTAGTATAGTCCTTAGGTAGTATAGTCCCTTAGGTAGTATAGTATAGTTTTTAAATAGATGGCAGATGGCATAAATTGACTTTCTATTTTCTTAAAATAGGTTAGATCCAAAGACATATCAATTCTAAAATTTATGTATTCTGACTGCCAAATATTAGTTCTAGCTTTAGCAGTTTTTAATAAATTCACTTTTCAGAGCTGTTATGTTGTAATTTTTATCTAGAGGAAACCATACCAAGCTTAGTGAAAAATAAAAATAAACTTAAGTTTCTCACTCATGAGCCCATAGGTAGCATCTTCTTTGGAATAGTAACTATCTGAGGTATATTCTTCTCATGGCAAAAGGCAAGGAGCAAGTGAAGAAGGTAAGCACAACCATGCAGCTACACTGTAAACATGTGCTTACAGTGAATTTAGTAATATCCAAGCAGCCAAGCAAGTTATATGGCCAACCCTAAAAAGCAGGGGTAGGCTTTTTGCCCACTGTATTGGGCAGCTTTTATTGGGACACAATACCCAGCACCCACAATTTAAAAGGGGAAAAGTTTAATTTGGCTTACAGTTTCAGTGGATTCAGTCTGTGGTTATTGGGCCCCAAGGGAAGCATGTCATGGGGAGGGCAAGGTGGCGCAAAGCTGCTCAGCTCATGGCAGCTTGGAAGGAAAGCACAGGAATAGCATTAGGGAAGCAGGCACCAGGGACCACAGATATTACCCAAGGTCACACTGCATGATCCATCCAAACAAACACAGATTTATGCTTTATTAATCTGCTGGGCATCTGTTCATCCAGTCAGGTTGGGAATCATGATTAAGAGATTATATCCATCATGAAGCCAAGGCAAGGATTGCATGTCTATGGAACACTATGGAGTATCTAGGAATTGGGGGCCAGTAGTTCTGTAAACTATTCCTGGAGTGCCATCCCCTTCCTGGTCAATTGAGGGACTGCCCGTTTAATCTGGCTGCAGTCCCTAGTGATTGTGGGTCAGTGTAGGAAGACAAGGGCTTCTTCTTAAGGAAATATGTACTTTTAAGATTTAATCATATGAGGAAGCAACTAAACTTTCTCCTTTTAGAAGAGAAATAAGTCTCACAGAATCCTTTGCACAGCCCATTCTTCAAGTGCAGCCCACAGAAGCATAGACTGAAAATTAATACCATCTAATGCTTACTCAGAGGCCTAACAGAATTGCATTATTGGTTTCTCTTCGATTCTCAGTGATTTACGTACCCTGTCATAGAAACCATCAATGTAACAGATGTATCTGGTTTCAAATAATACACTAGATCAAAAACATAGGT
The DNA here is from genome assembly GCA_004027595.1 of Dinomys branickii. NCBI lineage: Eukaryota > Metazoa > Chordata > Mammalia > Rodentia > Dinomyidae > Dinomys > Dinomys branickii. Next base: position 94,518 of record PVLD010002286.1, read on the forward strand.
TACTGTGAAATTATAACCATCTTCCTAGGAATAGCTCTCCTCAGCTCTTGATAGGCAATCCTCAAACTACTCTAAATTGTTGGATTGAGTGTAGGAGACAGAGAAGTGGTAGCCAAGATGATTACCATGAGTGTGGATTAATATCCTTCTCACGCTGTCATTTAACAGAAGACCGTCTTTGGAGGACGACCTGCTTTCATCCATTGCCTGAGGGGCTGGGAATGTAGGGTTCCTTCTCGCTCAGTACTTTTCAGGGAGACCCAGCAACATCTAGAGGCAGTGATTGCCCTGGTTGGCTTATTCCCTGGAAACCTCATTGGGAGGTAGTGTAGTACGAGGGTTAGAAGCCTGAGCTCTGGGGTCTTCCACTGGTGTCAAACTTGGCGCCACAGCTGGGCAGCTATATAGCCTTGCTGAAGAGATACTCAGTTCTTCTCTGCTCCTGGAGTGCAGAGGACTGAGTCCCCTGGTGTTTCTGTGATTGAGTGGTGGGCACTATGTGACTAATTCTGGGCAAAGAGTTGTAAGAAATTGTTATATGGGGGCTGGGGGTATAGCTCAGTGGCATAAGTGCTTGTCTGGCAAGTGCAAGGTCCTGAGTTCGATCCCCGGTACCGGAAAAAAAAATAAAAACTAAATAAATAAAAATAAATTACAATAAAAGAAATTGTTATATGCACATTCTGGGCTATACCATTCAATGCCCTGCAAGAAGATCTCCAGAATTCTGTCCTGTGTCTCTGCTATAGTGACCCACAGCATTCAAGATGGTGGCTGTTTCACCAGCCCAGGCCTGAGAAGGGCTACAATGATCAGAGTCCCCATGCTGACCTGGATAGACACGTAGCAAGAGACAGAAATAAACTTGTTGCATTAAGCCGCTGACACTTTGAGGATTTGTTTGGTACCACAATTTAACCCTAGCTGACATTCCTCATTAAATCTTAAGTTTCTTTACCTGAAAACATGAGAATAGTGTTGTCTGTTTCATAAGGTAATTATGAGGATTAAACAGGGTGAGATTTACATAACACTTAAAATGTACCTAGAACATAATAAATTCTAAATATATTTTGGTGATAATGGTATACCATGCTGGACTTTGTCTATAACAAGATAGCCATTTCTGTCAAATGATTTGGGAAAAAAAATCACTTATCCTCAAATTATATTAAACTGGATGAGCTAAGACTTAAATTTCTAGCTTTAAGATGATGGGATTCTATTAAGGACTCACTCAGAGAACCCTTCCCGATATTTCAAAGACATTTCTATTGGTGGGGGGGCCAATATATGCTCAAAGGACATATTATCCAGCCTCCTCCTCGCACTACTCCCCCCTCCTCCCCTTCCACGCACCCCTCCCCCTCTCCCTCGTACTCTTCCCTCTCCCCACATGACTGGCTGTTTTCTTCTCTGGTCTTAAATAGAGCTCTGTCTGAACTTCATAACAATATATGTTAACATTTTAGGTTAAACCATAGAAAATTATTATATGAGCCATTAAAATATGGCAATTTCCTATGGTTTAAACTATATATAAATCTAATCTAGGTAAGAGGAAGAATTTCATCAAAGACATGTTGAAGTACTTGTTGGATCCCATCAAGAATCCTAATGTATCTCTCCCTCTTTACCTCACTGAACTGGGAATCTTTTCCTATAGAACAAGTCTTATGCTCTTTGATGTCACCCTCTCACATTCCCATATGCAAAACTTAGTGGGAGAAAATAATACTTCTTTTCTTTAACTCCTTTCAGATTGAAGACATCATTACAAAGATGCAAGATGACAAGACAGGGGGTGTGGCCATCAGAACAGTCAAGAGTTTTCTCTCCAAAATTCCAAGTGTTGTTACAGGTAAGATGTTTCTTACAAAGGGCCAGCAGCAAGCAGAAGAGGCTATTGAAGAGTTCTGTAGTCTAGATTGTGACCTGGGTTTGTCTAAGAATCTGTGAATAGTAAAAGCACACCATTCAGTGTGTTTCTTGACTCCAGTCCCATCGTGGTCTTGGCTTCTAGGGAGAAGCTCTCCTTTCCCTGTCATTAAGAATGGTGTGACCACGCCAGACCTTAAAGTATGTGCAAATTGAGCCTGTGGGGAGTGAATAAGATATTAATAAACTGACACAGTACCAATTTAGGTTGTGGGATAGAAATAAGCACAGAAATGTTAAAGAAGTCAAGTTTATGTTTTAAAGAAAGTTTTATGTTTTAAGAAACTCATTCAAATTCTACAAATTGCTTTAAGTCACTATATTTGGACTTCTGAAAAAGTAGTTTTAAAATACTGTCCCGCATTCTCTTTTGTGTTCTTTGTGCCCAAATGTATTTCTTTTAAAATTTTTATTGTGAAATATATTTCTTTTAAAATTTTTATTATGAAATATATTAAACACATGGATATAGTTTCACTGATAATAATATAATGCATCATATATGCCAACTGCTTTGCTTTGTAAATAACATTATCAATATCTTAGAGTGCCCTCGTGTACCTAGTGGATCAAGTCTCCCTCCCTGCCCAGTTGTCTATTTTTGTGCTAATACATTCATCGCTTTTCTTCATAGTTTTAATACATAGATATCTATCCTTTGCTAGTCAAGTAAGCAAGTTAACCAAAATAAAAATTTAGATGACTCTCTCATTCTCAAAGTCTGTCTATGTACTTTCTAAAATTAAGGACCCGATAAGACTTACCTTCTGCTCTCCTCCCCCCTCCTTTTAGAACGGCAAAACCAAAACGATTGACTTAAGTGACACTGGTTATATCAAGTAGCCAGAATCTTCATGTATTGTTCGTGGGAATGCAAAATGGTGCCGCTAATTTGGACAAGGTTTGACAGCTTCTTCAAGAGTTACACACGTGCTCTCATATGACCCGCCCATCCCTTTACCTAAGAGATGGAAAACTGTGTTCACACACTTTCTCACTTGCAAGTGTTTGTTGCAACTTTATCCATAATCTCTGCTGACTGGAAATAAATCAGATGTTCTTCAGTGGGTAAATGAATAAACACACTCAATTTTATCCATGCTCAGCAGTAAAAAAAATAAAAAGTAAGCTACTGGTACATCAGCACCTTGGGTTAATCTTAGTGTCATTTTCCTGGGTGACAGAAACCAGTCCTAGAAGGTCACATCGTGTCTGATTCCATTTATATAACATCAAAACCAAAACAAACAACAACAATGAAAAGCTCTGGTGGTGAAAACAGGGCAGTAGTTACCACACACTGGAAATCAGGAGGGAAGCATTTAATAATAAGGGGTAGCAGGAGTTTCATGCGGTGCCAGGCCCGTTCTGGTGAGGCCTCTTTCCAGTTGCAGACAGACTTCTAATTGTACCCTCATATGGGGAAAACAGCACTAGGTAGCCTTTATAAGAACAGGGCACCAATTCCACTCATGAGGGCGTCACACTCATACATTCCTGCCCAAAGGCCCCACTCCTTTGTGTCATCATACTGGGGACAAGATTTCAATATGCAAATCTGAGAGAGACACAGATATGCAGCCCATAACAAGAAAAAGCATCATATTTGTGTGTTCTAATTCTGAAATGTATCTAAGTAGATTTTATACCACATAAAAGCTATGATGTTATTTTAATACATTGCTGCATTTTGTTTAATAATATATGTAGAATTTTATACCAATTTTCCTAGACCAAATTGTTCTTTTTTTTCTTACCTTCCATGCTAGTGTATCAAATTTATGCCAACCTCATAAAATGAGCCATGAAGTATATATATCTTTTATTGATATTGTGCTGGTCTCTGAAAAATAACTGACTCTTTATCCAGCTAAGTGTTTAATTTCAATTACTTTTATTTCTAAATTTTCATCTGATTCTCTTTATAATATGTTTGGCTACTTATTTTTTATTTATTTAGATATTTGTAGAGTGTTTACTATTTTCTAAGCATTGCTGGATAGCTGAGATTCATAAGTAAATGAAACAAAGATTTCTATTCACATAGAAGTATGGAACTTATACTCTAGTTAAAGAGACAATAAACAAGATAATGAAATAAGCAAGATAAATAAGATTTATAGAATTTTAGGTAATAACAAAGCAAAAGGGAAAAATCAACTATAAAAAGGAAATAGGAAATGTTTGGGTGTTGTAAGTTTGGGAAAGGTGGTCAGGGAAGAACTCCCTGAGAATGTGACATTTGAATAAAGGTAGAAGGGATTGAATCCTGCAGATATTGAAGAAAAAACCATTCCAGACAGCCACCACTGTGTCCCCAGAGTGGGGCAGCTCCTGGTGGACCAAGGAGCTGTGGCACAGGATCCAGAAGGGAGCCAAAGTGGCTGAAACAGAGTATGGAAACCAAGGGTGGTGGGGTGAAGTCAGAGAGACAGTAGAGAACAAGGCCATGTAACCTTTTGGTATTACAAGGCCACATGCATGTGACTGTGCTCTGACTTCCTTTTCAAGGCAAACACTGTGGTGTTCAGAAGACTTGGGATGGGAGGGATCATAAGGGCCGGATCATGGTAAAAATGGTGACTGGGGCTTATCAGTTTTGAAGATATGCGAAGCAGCGTGATTCCAATTCAGGTTGAAGGGAGAACAGACAGTATTCAGGGACAGGCAAGATGCAGAGTGTGAGACAGGAAAGGGTGATTATATACATGGTGATTCACCAGCTGTTCAATGGTGATTATATACATGTTGGCTTGAGCAATTAAGAATGGAGTTATTTTAATGGGGAATTTTTTTGTACGTATGGTTTAGCTGGAAATCAGAAATCAGGAGATCAATTTTAGATAGGTTACATTTTAGAGAGGCCTTTGACATTCAATTGCTAATGACAACAGGGCATTTGGATGTAAAGATCTAGATTTGGCAGGGGATGGGTGGGCACTAGGGTTCACACCCAGGGTCTTCATGCTGAGTTACATCTCCAGCCTTTATTTAAATATTTTTTTTATTATGAGACAAGGTCTCTCTAAGTCAATAATTTTCCCAGCCTATCTTGAACTTGACACATTTATCTCAGCATCCCAAAATAGTAAGATTATAGGCCTTTGCTACCATGCCTGCTTGACAATCTAGGTTGTAGGGAGAGCGTATGCGATCTAAGGAAATAAGTGATCAGCACATAAGTGATGTATAGACCCATGGGACTAATAAGCTTACAGAGGCAGTGAGTACAGATGGAGAATACATAGTCTAAGTCCTACAATTTGGGATGCCCAATACAAAGAGATCAGGAAGATCAGGAGAAAACCACAAAGGAAAAAGTTGCTAGAGAAAGAAAATCAGGATATGACTTTCTGAAAACTAAATTTTCTAGAAAGAATTACAAGGAAAAGGGGAGTGGTCAGAGCCAAATACTGCTGATAATCAAGTACGCAAAGGGCTGATGGTTGATCATTGAGTTTAGGTACATTGGATTCATTGGTGACTTTGGTAAGTGCACAGTCTATAAAATACTGGGGACAGAAAGCCTATTGGGATGGCTTCAAATTAGAATGGGTGGGAGGAAAGCAGTTTGAGGTAGTGAGCATAACTAATATTTGAGGAGGTTTTTCTCCTATAGAAAGAAGAAATGAAGAGGTATATGGAGGGAGACATTAGGTCAGCCCATATAGGGTTTCTAAAAACGGAAATTACAGTGTATTCTATGATGATAGGAATGACTCACTAGGGAGGAAATCGTACTGGAAAAAGAAAATTCAGAGAGTGAGACTGTGTTGGTTTGAGGGATATTTTGCAAGGGAAACTATGTAGTACAGGACACATAGTTTATAAGATTATTTATAATAGTCACCCGAAGAATGATATACAAAAGAGTGCAGGAAATCTGTCCACACACCAAGACCAAGGAATCCAGCTGAGGGCCTGGGTCCTGTGATAATGTCCTACATGAATCCAGCTGAAGATCTAGAGCCTATAACAATGCCTCCCACAAATCCAACTGGAGGCCCGGAGCCCATAACAATACCTCATGCAGGCCTGTTTCATGGATCTGCACTGGGAAAACTCAAAGGTCAGTGGTGGATCTAGAAAATCTGTGCCAGCAGGATGAAAGATCTGTGCTGGCAGGCTGAGGGATCTGCACTGGAGCCAGAAAGTGATGCTCAGAAGAACCAGAGCTCCCCTGAAAGGTACCACAGCCATCCTCAGCAACAGTGAGGTCCCGAGCTCCTCTGATGATCAAGATGGCTGAGTTCCTGTCAAGAGAGACAGTACAGCAAGCTTCTCCAGGAGACCGGCAGTGCACCATCTTCCCCTCCGGAGCCAGGAAGCGATGCGCAAGTAAGGACCAGAGCTCCCCCAAAGTGAACCAAGGCCGTTCTCAGTGCCAACGAGGTGCTGAACTCCTCGGAGGATGAAAACAGCATCAGGAAAGCCAGCGTGACGAGCTCCTCCCACAGAGCCAGCAGCTCCTTACAGCTTCCGCCAGCTCCAACAGCCTTTTTCCGCTCCCAACAGCCTTTTTAGTTCCCAAAAGCTTCTCTTCTCCTTCTCCAGTCTGCCTCCTATGCTGCTGACAGCAGTCCCCAGGCGGGCCTCCCGCACCCAGCACCGCGCTCACTCAGTTCAGCTGGCGGTATGAGTTGACCACCTGTTGTCAGTCCAGCACAGAGATCAGTGAGTCGGTGAAAGGAGACTGAATATGCGGGTCAGCGGGTAGCTTTAGCTGGTAACATTGTAAGAGGAAGAGAAGCAAGGATGGAGTAGGTCGGAGAGGGATTTCTTCCCTAGTTCTTCCACCTTCTCAGTGATATGGACAGCAAAGACGGCAGAGATGATGAAATTTTCATGAGAGACCACAAACCACAAAACGGTCAGTGAGGATTAAAAAGAGACCAGAGCAGGAAAATGAAGCTTTGGTTATTAAGTAGCATTAAGGTCCCTCTTAAGGTTATTTACAAATTTAAAGAGTGACAGCTCTTTCTCAGCCACATTTCACTCTGAATTCACCATGTTTCAGGTAGAAAGTTGGACACAGTGCTGCAGCAATTGTGAAAATATGACAATCAAGAGACAGGCAAGGGGGCAGCTACAGTGACTGACTGTTAAATTGCGGCGGAGAAAAGCGGGGGCATGAGAGGGGTGAGGGAGTGCGAAGAGCAGTGAGCAGTTTGTAATTCCAGTGGCAGAAGAATCTGAAAGTCCAAGGCAAGGATAAGAGAGCTGCAGATACAGCAGGCAGTGAGTGGACAGATGTTGGAAGTGGGACCACGGAGAGGGCTCAGCTATTGGCGATAGCGTGCTCTGAGATAGAACCCTCTAAGGTCTGGCTAAGAAAGCACAGAGGGCGAGCCCATTGGAAGAAAAGAGGCTGAGAGCTAAGGGGCCGTGACACTGGAAGACTGAGCCACAGGTGTATTGAAATCGCTGCTGGAGGGGCATTCGAGAAAGTGCTTGTTAGTCTGTGGTGCGGTCTTTGTGGAATGAGGAGTGGCCTTCTAAAGAGATCAGGAAAAGGAGGAAACTTGGAGTCTCCATGAAATAGACCCAGCTTTCTCGCAATCTGATGGTGTCACAGTTTCAAGAAGAAGAAAATGAAGATAGTCTGAGTGTAGCCATAAGAAACATGTCACCAATCTTCCTTCAGACCCCAGGATAGGCAAGCCATAGGAGGAAAATCGCTATCATCTAAAAGGGCTGCAGGGAAGTAGGGCCACTGGGTAAGAAAAGATGATGAAGGAAATACCAGGTGATTTTTCTTATCATTGACCATGAATCCCAGAGGGCAAGGGAAAGGATCTCAGGAGTTGGTAGTATGTGACCTGGTGGTAAGCATCCATGGTTTCTAAGTTCCAGGCACTAGAGTAGTCACAGGAAAGAGTGAGACGAACAAAAACCTGACCTCCACTCTTCAAAAGCTATTAATCTAGTGAGCAAAACAAGTACAGGTAGACCATAATTATGTGTGCTTCATCTTATACTAGAAGTCAAAGTGCTGCTTGAACTCAGGAAGGAATCCTGACTGTTTCATGGGTATGTGTGTGACATTTTTCTGAAAAGTGTGTCAGTTATCTATTGCTACACAGCAATCTCCCACACCCTGTCAGGGCTTAAAATTACAGTGATTTTTCATTTCTCATCATCGTGATTCCATGAACTGGCAGCCCAGGCAGTTCTTCTGCTGGTCTCACTATGAGGCCATAATCATCTGATGGCTCCGCTGGGGCTGCTGGAGGGTCTATAATCCCTTGTACCTTTACTGCTCTTCACTTCTTTCTTAGCTGCGGCCTCAGTTTCCTTCCACATCATCTCATATCCTCCAATAAGGTAGACTCAGCTTTTCCACAGCCTGGTGATCTCTGGGTTCCAATAGGGAAAGGGTGAAAACCACAAGGCTTAATACCAAGGCTCTAGAATTCATACAATGTCATGTCCCTCAAAGCATGTCAGAGGCCAGGCCCTGATCTACGAGGATGCTGAAACAAACTCTACCTCCTGATATAGGAGTGGCAGTGTGTCACTTTGACACAGGCATACGTGATTCATTGAAGGCCATTATAATGATCTGCTATGTGAAGTAATTTTAGAAACAGGCCTCAATAATGATTAGAAATATTGGGGATGTCATTCCTTGGAGGAGGAAGTAGGATTCTGATGTGCAGGGAAACCATGCCAGGTTTCAGTAAAGGTGAGCTTGTTTGCATGTCTAGAGTTTCGGACACACTTATGTGTGTGTGTTTCAGGAGAGAAACACAGTGGCAGAAGAACAGTCACAGGAGTTTAAAGGACACAAGGTTTAACCTCAATGACAGATTTCAAAGGAATTTTGACTTGACTTTATCTGCAAGGTAGCACTGCCATCTGCAGTGTTTAGTAAGAAGGAGTACATCTCTGAAGTGGATAAAAATTGAGGAAGAGATGAGGAGTATGAAGTCTAGTCAGGTAATGTCCGGATGAAAGGGTCTAAGCAGGAAGTAAGGAGGACCATATTATCCACAACATCATCGCAAGCCATTGAGTTATAGTCACATATCACTAATTCTTGCACAAAAAGTGTGAGGTGGAAGCTGTTACTCCCTTTATTTCACAGTGGAGGAAATTGCTCATTGAAGAGCTTAAGGAGTTTGTCCCAAGTCATACAGGTACTAAATGACAGGACCTCAGCCTTCAAGTACCACTATAAAAGTGTAGCAGCAATAGGCTTCAAGACCCTGGTGCAGAAAGTAGAAATTAGACTTGGTACGATGATGTGACTAGATGTGGTCTTGGGCTAACTCATGCTAAATCGGATCCAATCTAATATTATGGGTTGAAAACATTCATCTTATTTTTTTCTCTTCTGAAGCACTGCAAAGTACAGGGTTTCTATTTTTGCAAAGCACTGAGTACAGGGTTTCTAACTTAAAGACACACTCCCAAAGTTGGATGTCATTATTATCATAATCTGTTTTGGGAAATAAACATCCTTGGATTGAATACCTTTGAAAGATAGAGCAATAAAAGGACAGTCAATGCCTCATTCTCAAGATATGCCATTGATGACAGTCATGGAGAACTGTCTCCGCACAGTAACAACAAAATGTAGGGAGACGATAAATAAGTGCAGGAGCGGAAGCTGATGGAAACCCCAAGACAAGCCGACTAACTCTTGTCAATGGGAAAAGCGAAGAAACAGCATTGCTTATGTGACAATCCTTGAAAGACTCAGAAACTTAGCAAGCATACTGTTTATCTAGTTAGAAAGCATTTGCCAACATATCGACCTGCTTAATTACTCAGGCCAATCACTAGCTCAATGTTTCCTATACAGCAGTAGCCAGTTCCACCCTCTGCCAGAACAGCTCAGGCTGGTGTTGATGTGGAACCTAAGACCATTAAAACGCCAGGTTAGAAGATGTTTTTGTGTTGAACTTAATCAAGGCATATTTGCAAGGTGTATTGCAAAATACCACCTGTTTTGGCACAGTTTGGTAATTAGAATACAAGAAATTCATTTCACAATGCCTGCCAAAACCCAGGACTTCAGTCTGCGGTGAGTCCCCAGCAGCCAGAGACTGAAACAAAGAAGTCCTTGCAGTGCCATCAGACTGCAATTGTAATTGTAGGCAACACCAGGAGCGGGTTGTTCAGACCCACAGCCAGAGTGCCAGCACTAACACACCAGCCCCAAGCACTTCACCACCCCAGTCTTCTCTAGAGAAAATCCATCCTCCTCTAGATGATTTTATTTCAAGAAACCCTTCCTGCTTTTTATCCTCTCAAGTTGCAGGCATTAGAGTAGAGAGCTATATACAGAGAAAATCCAGATCACCAAGTTCTCCAAGTACTAAACTGAAGACAGAAGCCTGTGGCTATGTGGCCACTCTTACTGTGCCAGTGAAGCCATGTCTGCATGGAAGAGTAACCAGCCTCTGTTGCGGTCTCCATCTGACTTTCTAGCCATAAGCCAGCCACCCAGTCTCCCAGCGGATGCTCTTTCCACTATTTTAGGAGATACTTATCACCACTGTTGGAGTTTCCCCTCCCACAGCAGTAGCTGGAGGGGAGCTTTTTCTTTTCTCCATGGGACCTCTATTCCTTAGTTTAAAAAAAGAAATGAAGGTAAACATGAAATAATGAATAATAGCTAAGCCAGCAGAGAGATGCGGTCTCTGTGTCATGCACTGCTGGTTACCAACAGGGACCGGAGGTGGTTTCCGTGGAAGCAGGCAAGTAGACAGACGCCAACTGTGTGATGCTGGGCACCCCTGGTGAATGCTTCCTTCCAAAGACTGTTGATAAGGAGCATGTAAATGTACCCATTGTGTCCCAAGACTCTGCAAAGCCCTGCGAAGCTGTTTATCACCCCTTTCTCAACACAATGGTGAAAATCAGAGATAAGAATAATGCCAATATGCAGGCAGTAGCCCTGAGAAAGAAACATTCAGCTGAAAGCCTCACTTCTGAGTTGTCCGGTTACCACACTGAGTTGAAAAGTCTCAACAACTTACCCAAACCACCCAAAAGCTAAAGAAAGAAGCAATTGTTAGCAGCTATGCCAAATAAACAAATGGATACATTGGAATATGCAAATATGTACCCTTATAATGGAGCAACTGAATCTGGGCAACACACTCCACCATGAAGGGTTTAGAGTAGAAGAAGGTTCCAGAATGAGCATGGTTTTTGACTGGCAGTGGTTCAATTTACAGTTTTCCAACTTTACCATTTGAAAGCCATATGCATTCTGTAGGAACTGTACTTCAACTTTTAGACTTTGATCGTTTTCTGGGCTAGAGATGGGCTTGTAATCCTCCCTTATAATGCTGGCAGTGGCAGCCGTCAACCACGCAAGGACAGGAGGAGACAGCTGATGCCTTCTAGTGCACCGTGTTGCTCAGCTATGATGCTCAGTGGGTTAGGAAGAGTAAATGCATTTTTGACGTACAGTCTTTTCAACTTAAGGGGGATGGATCAGAATGTAATCATATCACAAGTCAAGGAGAAACAGTACTTACCAAAATAAAACAAAAGCAAGAGTTAAAATTGAAACATTGTAAAAGAAAAAAACCCACGGCCTACAAATATGGATTTGGCAAACAGGATTTATGAAGAATGAGTGTAAGGATAGGAGGGAAGGCATAATTATAAGCAAATAAAAGATTGAAATAGAGTTTTCTGGAGTTCACAGGTATCTTCAGAGAGATCTGTAGTGCCAAGTGACATAAAATGATCAGGCAGAAGTGGGTGTTATTGTTTCAGATGAGTCTCATATGTGCCTTCTTTACAGCCTCCCTAATGTGCTGCTCCCTGTGCCTGGTGGTGGCGCCTGAGGAAGTGGGCATTTTATGACCTTCTGACTTACAGATTCCATTTATCTGGAAAGTTCCGTACAGATGCTGAACTGAAAGCACCTCTTTGGATTATCTATGTTGAACTTCTTGTTGTGTTTTTCTCTTCTTTCTATTTTTGGTCTTCAGATACCTAGTCTCACTTAATTGGTTAAATATTTGTTAATGCTAAATAGTTAATAAAAATTAATTTAATAAATTTAAATAAATATATTCAATACAACTAAAGATAACCTACATCAATCTAACCCATATTAGGTAAAGAAGGTTCCATTATATAATATGGACACTTGAGGAAATATATTTTGGGGAAGAGAAGGCACAAGATCAGTTTCAGTCCTGTCGAGTGTGAGGTTTTAAAGGGGCAGTAAGTGGTACTGTCCAGGCAGTATAGTTGGAAGAGACAGACTGATGCCCTAGAACATCTTGAAAAAAAAGTATGGATTTGAAATTCATCTGGGAGTAAGTAGCAGGGGACTCTAAGGACCTGACTGAGTGCCACGAGTTTTACAGTGAAGCTGTCTATTAGTTCATCCTGTACCTAGCCAGGATATGTACGTTAACCCACGCACTCCCACCTTCTAGGACAGTGATGGGGAACCTTTTAGAGCTTCCGATGATACAAACAGCGTGCTGCGGCATGTGTGCCATAGGTTCGCCACCACTGTTGTAGGATTTTGAATTTGAAATTTCTCTATTGACATGTAAAGGAAAACATCTTTACTCTGTATCAGGAACTTAAAGATGGATTCATAGATATTTCTAGGATGACAATGAAGGAATGCCCATTGGTCCATCCATGGGTTGGACATGTTGGGCTTGGAATAGCCAGCCCACGGAGGAAAAGTACTGAGATAGGGGTGGATATATTTAGAAGATGACTAACAAGAACTAGACCCTAAAACATAGTCTTTCCTTCAGAATGTGAAAAATTAAGAGCTAGAAGAGGTGAGGCTTAGCATTAAATCAAAGCCAAGGCTCATTGACTTTTGTGGAGGAAGGCTCATTTATAAGAAATGCAAATCTGTGAAAAACCATCTCACCCTCCCGAGGCTGCTTAGTGAGGTGTCTACAGAAAGGGCGCCTCACAGTCACCCTACTGCTCCCATTTCGGGGCTGCAGATCAGCTTTTGCCAACCCTCCCTTCTGAAGAGCAAGTAAGGGACAAAAGAATGATAGCCGCAACTAGGACAGCGAGGTTTCTGAGTTTCCAACTCTTCGTTTGCCAGCCCTGTCCCCTTCCCACCCGCCCTGTGTGTGGCAGACATCCTGGGACAAACACCTGCCAAGCCCCGGAAAGTGGCCAGATTGCACAGCTTTGCCCAGCTGTCATACACAGTCATTCCAGGATAATTCTCTATCCCCGGACTGTCCTAAAGAATTTTCCAGAGATTTTGGAGATTAATTTCTTCCACGCCACTCTCAGAAACACAAACTCTTAGCATGTAAGAGGCATAAGATATATCTAGGCTCATTTATCCCTGCAGACAGGAAAATTGAGTCTCAAAAACATGATGTAACGTGTGCAAAAATCACACAGCTTGTTAAGGACAGAACCAAAACTAGAGTCTGGAGTCCTCACTGCCATTGCAAACTGCTTCCAGTACCTCAGGCAGAAATGTATAAATTCTTGAATTGCAACACTTCCTTAAAGGTGTCTGGTGCATTCCACCCTGAACAGGAGACTCACTTGCCTAGCTTGTTAAAAATATAAATCCCAGGGCTCCCTCATGGGCCTGGATTCAGAAACCTCTATTTTCAGCATCTTCCCAGATTGGCTCTACAGCGTATCTGATGTGGAGTCGGCATAACCCTGCCAAGCGCTCTCCAGCCTCTGTTTTAATAACCTCCGATGATGAATGTCATTATCTCTCATTCCGTCTTTGGACAACTTTGACCTTTGAGAACTTCTTCTTTGTAATGAACTGAGCCTGGCTCGCACCCTGCTGTTTCACTTCATTAGCCTCAGTTCTCACCAAAACCAGAGGAATGAATTCGATTAAATGATATCAGCCTAGCTCTTCTTGGTGAGATGTTGTTGTACAAATAAGGAATTTCATATCCCCGATATACAGAAAGCATTTTTATTGTTCTTCTCTGAGTGCCTCTTTCATGCATATTTATTTGTCTTTTTTTCAAGGTCCAAAATGCATTTTTAATGGCTTTCTGTTGACGTAAGCATTAAAAGTATTCTGCTTCTTGGCAAGACAGTTTGAAAGGAAGTGGATAGAGCTATAAACTGGCTTGTGATCTAGAGCTGGTTCCTCTGTGACCTTGACCTGGTAGCTGTGACCTTGAGCTGGTCACCAGCCACCTGGGCTTCAGGCTCCTTATCTGGGTTAAACATTATCTGTGGTCAATTCTGGTCTTCTGTGAAAAGAGGCATATTTATTTCAAGAGCGCCATATTTTCTTTCTTAAGAAATTTTAAGGGTTCTAATACCTAAAAATCAAAGCCATAAATTCTAATTTATATTCATATCTATATATTTATACATATATGCACACTATATATGCAACCTCAGAGACAGAGACTATGTATATATAGACTATATATAGATAGGATATATTTAGAATATTATATATAGAATAAAGAGAGAGATTTTATGTGTGTATATTTTTTGATTTGGAGATTCCTGCAGTGGGGAAGAGTAGGCTATCCTATTCAAACTAATTTTCTAAGTGAGAATGACTATGAAACATGGGGAAAAAATCAGCTTGAGGTCACTGGAGAATTAACAAGAGAATGAAGAAAGACTTAGAATAAGAGTCATGATAATATGAAGATCCATAGATATAGTGCCAGAATTCAGGTCCATTTTTGCCCCAGGGATATTTAACAATCCAGAAAAGTTCCTGAAAAGCCCTGCAGGGCTTTGGACAAGGTCATGGAATGGAGGTGACAGGACCTGCAGCCCGCCAGTCATACTGGAGGCCCTGATGGATTCACACTTCGGATTGATCCGGTGAAGGCTGGGACCTAGGAGTGAGGGTGAGGACTGCAGACCGTAGACCACAGTTAGAGGATGAGGGCCAGCTTCTGGTTATTGGGATACATCAGAAAAATCAAAGTTCTTCAAATTAGTAAAAAGTGATCCAAGTCTCTTTAACGTCCCTGGACAGTTGGACGAACCAGATAAAAATGCTTTCTGCAGGAAAATAATTTTATTATACACATTAAATTTTTCTACCAATGAATTTCCACATATAAATATAGTACATAACCAAGTAGAACCGGACATGCAGACAAGTTAACACCAACAAGAAGTAGTAAAAACAACAGATAAAGAAAAAAATTTAGTAGAAAGCCCAATATTAACATTATCAGACATTGAATTTAAATTAATTCAAGCAGGACCTGGATCTCTGGGTCAGGGAGGAGCTCGGCCCACAAAGCAGCATCTAGGCGGCCCCTCTGCCTGCGTGGAACTCTGGACAGGTGAGGTATGTGTGCGCTCCTACTTGGATCTCTGGGTAGGGAGGAGCTCGGCCCACAAAGCAGAGTCTAGCCGGCCCCTCTGCCTGCGTGGAACTCTGGGCAGGTGAGGCATGTGCGCTCTCCAATCTAGATCTCTGGGCAGGGAGGAGCTCCTTGGCCCACAAAGCAGCATCTGAGCGGCCCGCCTATGCAGAACTCTGGGTAGGTGAGGTGTGTGCACCCTCAGCCCTGGATCTCTGGGTCAGGGAGGAGCTAAGCCCACAAAGCCGCATCTGAGCAGCCTTCTGAGCACAACTCTTGGCAGAAAGCTTAAGGGACATTTTCCCAAAGAGAGGGAGCCATTGGAGCAGCCTTTGCAACAAATCTTTGCCTGGTGAGCTGCCTGGGTAACTTGTAGCTCAATACTTTTCATCTGATATCCAAAATGACAAGACAGAAGAGCAAAATGCAGTCTCAGAACTCAACCCCACCCAGAACAAGTCCTGGACGCAGTGGTATAGGAGAACTAGGAAGCCACATACCTGAAATTTCTGAAACGATTGCATCCGAAGTAAAGCAACAACTCCATCAGGCCATAGAAGAGATTAAAGCAGAAATAATCTCTCAGGCAAAAAATGAAGTGAAAACAATAATGGAAGAAATGCTCTGCACATATAGAGAAGAAACAGATAAAAGGATAGAAGAATATAGGAAAGAAATGGAAATGTTACATGAGCAATTTAGGAATGAATTACAACGAATGAAACAGGCCCAAAGAGATTGCCAGGAAATGAAAACTTCCATTCAAAGCTTGCAAAACTGCTTCAATGAAGCCGAAGATAGAATTTCAGATCTTGAAGACAGCATGGCAGCTAGTGAGTGTGAAAGGAAAGATCTCATAAAGTCAACAAGGATCCAGGAAAAATCAATCCAACAGCTGCTAGATGAGGCAAAAAGAAATAATATCCGAGTAATAGGAGTCAGTGAAACCGCAGGAGACAACACAACTGATATAAAAAGAATATTTGCTGAAATAATAGCAGAAAACTTCCCAAGCACAGTAAAAAATACTGAAGTGCAGTTAAACGAAGCATATAGAACCCCAACAAGCCATAACCCAAATAAAGCCACACCCAGACATATAATAGTTAAGATCCCAGACATCAAGCAAAAGAACACAATATTAAAAGCTGCTAGAGAAAAGAAACAGATCACCTATAAAGGAAAGCCCATCAGAATCACAGCAGACTTCTCAACAGAAACCATGAAATCAAGATGAGCTTGGAGCAAGGTATTACAGATTCTGAGACAAAACAGCTTCCAACCCAGACTGATGTATCCTGCAAAACTATCCTTCAAATTCAATGGAGAAATAAAATATTTCCATGAAAAAGAACAACTGCAGAACTTCATGAGTGCCAAACCAGCATTGCAAAAAGCACTAAAAGATATTCTAGACAGAGAAAGTGTCCACAATCTCAAGAACAACAATAGAAAGGAACCCTCCAACAGAACAAGCAAGTAAACAGAGAGCAAAAGTAGGAAAACAACAACAAGTAAATAGCATGACAAGAATAAGCCAACCTATAACCGTTATAACCAACCATTAATGTAAATGGCCTCAATTCACCAATCAAAAGAAACAGATTGGCAGAATGGATTAAGAAACATAACCCAACGATATGCTGTATACAGGAAATACATTTTACTCAAAAGGAAATCCACAGGCTGAAAGTTAAAGGATGGAAAACAATTCTCCATGGAACAGGTTCCAAGAAAAAAGCAGGGGTAACTATTATGTTTGCAGACAGTGTAAACTTCAAACCAAAAACAATCAAAAGAGATAAAGAAGGTCATTACATACTAGCTAGGGGAGAGCTGCAAGAGGAGGAGATAACAATCCTAAACATTTATGCACCAAATAATGGAGCACCAAACTTTACAAGTCAAATCTTAACAGACATGAAAAATCAAATAATTAATACCACTATTGTAATAGGGGACCTAAACACCCCTCTGACTCAAAGAGACAGATCAACTGGACAAAAACTCGGCAAAGAAATAACAGACTTCAACCAAAGGTGTGCACAAATGGACTTAGTAGATGTATACAGAGTGTTCCACCACACAACATCAGAATACATTTTTCTGAGCTGCACATGGGTCTTTCTCTAAAATTGACCACATTCTAGCCCATAGAGCATATCTACCTAAATGCAAGAGAATTGAAATTATCCCATGCATATTATCTGACCACAGTGCAGTGAAATTGGAAATTAATGAAAAAGAGAACTCCAAAAACCACATAAACACTTGGAAATTAGACAACAACCTCCTGAATAACCAGTGGGTCACACAAGAAGTTAAAGAAGAAATTAAAAAATACCCACAAACAAATGAAATTGCAACCTACCGGAATACAACCTACCGGAATCTGTGGGATGCAATGAAAGCAGTTCTCAGAGGGAAATTTATAACAATGAACTGATATATAAAGAAAACAGAAAGAGAGCAAATAAATAGCCTAATGCTACACCTCAACCTTTAAGAGCAACAAGCCAAACCAAAAGCCCAAAGAAAGGAGGAGATTATAAAACTCAGGGCAGAAATTAATGCAATTGAGACAAAGAAAACTGTACAAAAGATAAGTGAATCCAAGAGTTGGTTTTTCAAAATAATAAATAAAATTGATAAACCCCTAGCCAACCTTATCAAAAAAAAAAAGGAAAGAACTCAAATTCATGCAATAAGGAATGAAAAGGATGAAATCACTACAGATCCCACGGAAATTCAAAAGATCATTAATACCTACTTTGAAAATCTTTACTTCCATAGGATAGAAAATTCAGAAGAAACGGACAGATTCTTAGAAATGTACAAATTACCAAAACTGAATCAGGAAGATTCAAAAATCCTGAAAAACCAATATCAATTAAAGAGATTGAAAATGTCGTTAAAAACTTACCAACAAAGAAAAGCCCAGACCCTGATGGATTCACAGCAGAATTCTATAAAACACTCAGAGAAGATTTAATGCCAACACTCCTCAAACAGTTCAATGAAATTGAAAAGGAAGCAACTCTCCCTAACTCATTTCTGGAGGCAAGTATTATACTGATACCAAAACCAGAGAAGGACCCAACCAAGGAAGAGAACTATAGACCAATCTCTCTAATGAACATAGATGCAAAGATACTCAACAAAATACTAGCAAATAGAATGCAGCGAATCATAAAGAAAATTATACACCATGACCAGGTTGGATTTATTCCAGGAATGCAGGGATGGTTCAATATTTGCAAATCAATTGATGTAATACATCATATCAATACAGCCAAAGACAAAAACCACAAGATCATCTCAATAGATGTGGAAAAAGCTTTTGTTAAAGCCCAACATGCATTCATGTTAAAACCCTAGAAAAAATAGGAATAGATGGCCTCTACCTCAATCTCATCAAAGCCATCTATGACAAACCAACAGCCAACATCATACTAAATGGACAAAAACTGAAAGCTTTCACTTTAAAGTTAGGAACAAGACAAGGATGTCCACTGTCACCACTGCTATTCAACTTAGTTCTGGAAGCATTAGCCAGAGCAATTAGACAAGAGAGAGAGAAATAAAAGGAATACAGATAGGAAATGAAGAAGTAAAACTACCACTATTTGCAGATGACATGATACTTTACATGGAGGACCCCAAAAACTCCACAAGAAAATTCCTGCAATTAATTGACAAATTCAGCAGAGTAGCTGGATACAAAGTCAACACCCAAAAATCAATAGCATTCCTATACACGGACAACAAACAGACTGAGAGAGAAATTGAGGAAACCATACCTTTTACAATAGCATCCAAGAAATTGAAACATTTAGGAATCAATCTAACAAAGAATGTGAAAGATTTATTCAGTGAAAACTACAGTACTCTGAAAAAGGAGATTGAAGAGGATTTCAATAAATGGAAAAACATCCCCTGCTCATGGTTAGGAAGAACCAACATTGTGAAAATGGCCATACTACCAAAATTGTTGTACAGATTCAATGCAATTCCCATTAAACTACCATTAGCATACCTCACAGATCTAGAGAAAACATGCCTTAAATTCATCTGGAACCAGAAGAGACCCAGAATAGCAAAAGCAATCCTGGGCCACAAGGACAAGTCAGGTGGAATCACAATCCCTGATCTGAAATTATACTACAAAGCTACTGTAATAAAAATCAACCTGGTACTGGCTCAAAAACAGACCTGAGGATCAATGGAACAGACTGGAAGATGCAGCCACAATGAAAAACACACTCAGCCACCTAATATTTGACAAAGGGGCCAAACAAGCTCACTGGAAAAAAGAGCCTGTTTAATAAATGGTGCTGGAAAAACTGGCTTGCCTCTTGCGAAAACTGAAATAGACCCAAGTCTATCACCATGCACCAAACTCAAGTCAAAATAGATCACAGATCTCAACATTAAAACAGAAACTCTAAATCTATTATAAGAGAAAGTAGGTAAAAATCTTGAAGACATAGGAGTAGGCAGAGAGTTCATGAACAAAAATGAAACTGCAAGGGAAACAATTCAAAGAATCAATAACTGGGACCTCATCCTACTGAAAAGTTTTTGCACATCCAAAGAAATGACCAGCAAAGTAAAAAGAAAACCCACAAACTGGGAAAAAATCCTAGCTGGCTGTCCCTCAGACAAAGGTCTTCTATCTAGAACATACAAAGAATTAAAAAACATGTACCTGTCCAAATTCAAAGATCCAATCCAGAAATGGGCATCTGAGATGAATACACACTTCTCAGATAAAGAAATACAAATGGCAAATAAATATATGAGAAAATGTTCTACATCTTTACTCATTTGAGAAATGCAAATAAAAACAACATTGAGATTTCATCTCACCCCAGTAAGATTGGCCAGTATTAAGAAATCATCCAATAACAAATGCTGGCAAGGCTGTGGAGAAATAGGGACTCTACTGCACTGCTGGTGGGATTGCAGACTGGTGAAAACACTGTGGAGAGCAGTTTGGAGATTTCTCGGCAAACTAGGTCTAGAGGTTCCATTCAAACCAGCTATTCCCCTTCTGGGTATTTTCCCAGAAGATCTGAAAACATTGTATCACAGTAATATATGTGCACCCATGTTTATAGCAGCGCAATTTGTAATAGCTAAATTGTGGAAGCAACCCAAATGTCCATCCACAGAGGACTGGATTAAAAAACTGGCATTTTCATATAATGGAATATTACTCAGCTATAAAGAGGGACAGATTTGGAGCCTTTGTAGGCAAATGGTCACAATTAGACACAATACTCATAAGTGAAATAAATCAGAGGTACATATGCAAGCAACGTATTGTGTCACTGGTGTAAGAACCTGAGGGTGGGAATATAAACTAAGAGGCGTGAAGGAAATCTGTTCAAAAGTAAAGAACAGATGGGATGAGGGAAAGGAGAAAAGGAAGAAAGAGGCAAATAAGTATGTATGTATGTATGTATGTATGTATGTACGTATGTGCAGGATGGCTAACATGGTTCCACTATTGTCTTATGTCACTTTATGTTAAGGAATAGTTGATGACTGGTTGTTTGATCAATCTTGTATGTCTATATGTGTTTTCCTGAGCATACACTTTGAAGTTATCAATATGTAATGCAACAACTATTGTTGGTTTCCTGTTGCTTTGTGTGTAATTCAATTTTGATTATACTGTTATTGTGCTAAAAAATTAATTAATTCAAGCAGGTAGAGGAAAAAAAATTTCAACAGAGAATTATAAACTATTTTTTAAAAACCCATAGAAGATTTATGATGGAAATCCTGGAACTAAATAGATTTCACAATCAAGATTAACTGCCCAGTATATACTTTTCAGAAAGAGTCAAAAGGATGAAAAATGAAGAGGCCAAAAGACATAGTATAGCTGTAAAGGTCAACTGGTGCCTTATACACAGAGGAGAGAAGGAAAAATAATTGTAGTATTTGAAGAGAAATTAAGGAGATTCCAAAACTAGTGAAAGACACCAACCCAGAAAGTCGGGAAGGTCAGCAATCCTCAAGAAAAAATACACACCTAGATACCTCATAGGAAAATTACAGAAAACCAAAGACAAACATAAAACTTGAAAAGACAGGAAAAATAATATCTCATTTCCCAAGAACAACAATTAGACCAATAACTAATTTTAGGAAACAGCAGAAGCTAAAAGACAATACATTAAAAGAAAACAATTGTCAACCTAAAATTTTATACATAGAAAAACTAACTTTATGCCAGTAAGTTTAACAACTTAGAATAAATCTTTAAATTCTTTAAAATAAAAAAATTACCAACATTGACATTAAGAATTTTTAGTTTTACATAACTGTATGGTTTAAAGGAATTAAACTGATAATTTCAAAGTTCTCCACAAACAAACCTGCAGTCCCAGCTGGCTTTCTAGGTGATATGTATTAAGGCACTCATAGAAAAAAAGAATTCCAGCTCTCTATGAAGAAAGTGGGAATACTCCACACATTCATGTTGAGTCTGAGGTTACTCTGATGGTAAAAACAAACCAAAATATTCCAAGAAAACTACAGTTCAGTGTCTTTCATGAAAAAAAATGCAAATATTTAAAACAAAATAGAAGCAAATTAATAAGTCAGAGACTGGCAAACGTGTTAAAGGTCATGTGGCAAATGCTTTCGCCTTTGCAAGCCATCTTGTCTGTACAATTCAGCTCCACAGCTATAAGGCCAAAGCAGCTAGAGAGGATGTATGCATGAATGGGTGAGACTGTATTCCTCAGAGACGGTGTTTACAAAACTGGTGGCAGGTCATTCTCTGGCTACCCCTGCCTTCAATATATCTCACAAACGATAGTTTGAACAAGAGAAGGAGGAAGCTAAAGGCTAGAAACAGTGCAGCTCCATTTACATAAAATTCAATTGACAAGAAGTGTGGAACAGTACTAGTTAGGGGTATAGGTTTAGGTGATGAACGTGACAGGGAAACTATGAAAGCGTTATGATGATAGCAGTTACGGTTTCTTTGTAACTTGGTCATGAGGTCTCTGGGTTGAGAGGGGCCATAAGCAAAGATGGTCACTCTCTAAGAGAGTCCTGATCAGGGTAAAAGTTAGGTGTTAGATGCATGGAGTGAGCAGATGAAAATAACGTGTGAAATAGAAATTTATTTTTCCTGGGTCCCTGGGAGGTTAGGAGAGATCATGGGGGCCAACAGGCAGTTCAGAAGCAGCAGTGAACTCAACCAATGGGTAATGAATGCAAGAGAGTGTGAGACCGAAATGGGACCTGTGGGACGCTGGCTTTATTAAGGTTCGTGGGAATTACCCTGAGGCTTTCCTGTGAGGTTGGTGGATTGGCTACTTTAAAGAAAATTAGGCTTGCTTTGATCTGCAGCTGTGGGATGTATTGGACATGAGGAATTAGCAAACAACCACCCAGGGCGAGGGACTCTACACCAAAGATAATGGGTACAACTGGCTTTCAAATGCCATAACTTGCGTGAAGCCTAGAAATGATGCTGAAGCAGCAGCGGTGCCGAACAGATTTACGATGGGAAGTCATGACTGTTTGTCTTCAAGGAGCACAGAGTACATTATTATTGGAACAAAACAGTAAAGGACTACTAGAGTATTGGAAAAAAATTAATGTACATCGTGGAAACAAGAATTTTTAAAGAATGGACTATACCTATTTGTTTTAAGCACTTTCCAGTATATATAGTATTTTGCAATAAAACAGTGGCTTTCTCTTTTCTTATTTCACAAGAAGTAGTTTGAAGTCAGTTGGATGAATAGGGTCTATAATCAGAGGGGGAAAGTATACAATTTTGTGTTTAAAAAAGTGGGACTCTGCGTAAATGAAGCTAACATCATTGTTGTCCCTATAAACCAGTTCATAAGTTTATTTGTGACGAGGGTTTCTAAAAATATGTGTAGCACAGTCCATATTAATTGAAAGAGGACAGGTCCAGTTCTGAAAAAGATGGTGCTTAATTATGTACTGATTGTGCTGTAGTTGCTTTAACAAATATAACTCTACCACTACATTTTCTTTAAGTGTTTGCATTTTTACTTTCTCCTCATGAGTTTCATTTTAGTAACAACATTCTGACATGCTGTCAAGTTATAATTGTGAAAGCAAAGGGCGTAACTCTGACGTTCTTGCCCTTTGTGTCATTAAAATCCTGTGCTAAATGTCACATTAATTCATTTTTCCACGTTTTTCCTTGTTTGATTTTTTTGCCCCCTTTGAGAAGAAATGCTAAGTTGGTATGAAGGGAAGAAAAAACAGCTCATTTATTAAAAGCGAAAGTACACCATGCAATCTGCTTATTGTGTGCTAAAATTTATTCCTAAACATATCTACAAAAAAAAATCTGTGTTTTGGAGTGAGGTAAAATCTGAGAAGCGTATGAGATCCAGATTTAGTGTAACTGGCCCTGGGGCACTGAGCCTTTCACAAAGCAAGGATTGGCAGACCACTGTGGGCATCAGGCCTGATGATAAGAGGTGATGGAAGAGTGACAATGGCTGTCGGTGTCATCGAGTTAACTGTTGCAGTACGGAATTCTGTGTGCTGACTTGTCTGGCTGTGTTGCAGCAGGGGGCAGGGTGCATGGGGAGCAAGATCATGCTGCTAGCAGGAAGTCTGCAAACACTGTGAACATAGAGACCACCAATTTTCAGCTTAGCTCCTAGCATGGAACACGATACATTAAAATATTTATAGCATCTGTTTATACCTATACAATTTATTTTCTAAATTTAGAAGTTGTCCTGATGTTATCTGTGTTGCTTTTTTACTTTAATAAAACCTGTTTCCCACAAACAAAGCCTAATTCTACTTTAGTTAAAGCCAGAAGAAACTTGAAGCTTTTCATATTAAACCTGTGTTATAACACTTATCCTAGTTTTTTGAGTCTAAGATATGATTTTCCACATTCAAGAACAATACCTTTGGCTCAAGATCTTCTATACAGTTCGACCCTACATACTTTTTAGGTATATGTCCCTCTGAGAATGAAGGAAAACAGGAACATTTGTTCAGCTTATTGATAACATTTGCTATCAGTGTTAGTGAGAACATTCTCACCAGTATCCTAACACACAAGGGAACTGCTGGGTGCAGTGTGGTGTAAGGAGTCGCTCTGTAAAGCCACTATCTTAGCCCGTTTTCCCTGGCTGTACCAGCGTTCTTGAGATCAGGTAATTTATCAAGAAGGAAGATTTGCTGTGACAGTTCTAGAAGCTGAGAAGTCTGGCATCTGCTCAGCTTCTGCTGGGGGCCTTGCTTTGCTTTCACTTCTGATACAAAACAAGAGCAAGTGGGTATGTGGAGGAGAGAGGACGGGGCCAAACTCCCACCGTAACGGAACTAGTCCATGAGGAAGGCATCAGTCTATTCCTGCAGACTCCACTTCCGTGATCTGAACCCCTCCCGCTAGGCCAGGCCTCCAAACTGGGCTGCAATGAGGAATGAAGCCACAGCCTGAGTTTTGGTGGGGACAGGCCGTAGTCAGACAAGGGCCTTGGCTATTTCTAGGCTTTTCTGAACAGCACTTCCAAAACCCAAGTATTTCCTCCAACAAAGCTGAGTGAAGAGAGCAGTGGGAACCACTAGTGGTGATCAGGGGTGCCCCAAGAAGAAGGTGTTGACCCCTCACCCTAACCATATCCTTGCTGAGCTGTTGAATCCATTGCTCCTGCTTAATTCTGCTGCCAAGGAGGAAAATGTAGCAAAATCCATGGGAAGTTTGTCAGGTGGCCTTTGGAGTTTGGAGCTGTGTGTGAGCTGAGACTGACAGGTGTTTCCTGAGCAAAGAGGCTGACAAGCAGTTAGTGCGATGACAATGCCCGTGAAGGAGGGCGTGAAACACTGAACCCCAGGATGGAATACTTGCAAGACCAAGGCCGGAACCTCATGGAGACTGAAGGTGAGGAGATAGGGAGAAGTCTGTTCACTCTGTGTGAAGCGGGCGTCAGGCGCAGGGCCTGGGCTTTCAAGGGGGAGATGATAGAAATAACTGTGTGGGCTGTGATTAGTAACAGAGCCCGGAGGGGGACGGAGAGAAGAAAAGGTCTCCCTACGCGGTTCCTAACCCCAAATTCAAAAGTTCCCCTTTTTAGAGTGTCGCACTGAACCCCCTGTTGGCCTCAAACTCCAAGTGAACCTTAGAGACCTGGTAGAAGCAAACACATCTCCTCTTGAGAGAAATACATGTTATTTCATTTTATTTTATTTTCAATGGTGTGTATTGCTAATGTAGAACGGTGGAGTTTGCTCTGGTGCACACTCATTCCAAACACGCTTTATTTTGCTTGTTCTCATCCCTGTTGTCCACAGCTTCATTTCCTCCTCCTTCCCCCAATTCCTTTCCTCTCCTGTAAAATTCCACATTCTAGTTTCCTGTTGTTTATTCATTTACACGGTGCTTATGTAAAAGAAAGTAGACAACATTAATTTTCTGTAACTAGTTCATTTTACTTAACACAATGGTCTCTAGTTCTCTTTTTTTTTTTTTTTTTGCAAATAACATATTTTGTACTTTATGGCTGAAATATATAAGATATCTTATATATTGCATGTTTTCTTTATCCACTCATTGTTGATGGGCATCTAGGCTATTTCTACAGCTTAGCTATTGTGAAGTGAGACACTTATAAATACAGGTTTTCATGTATCTCTATAGTATGCTATCTTTAGTTCTCTCAGGAATATACTCCGGAGTAACATAGCTATATCAGATGGTGTATCTTTTAGTTTTTGATGAATCTACATACTGGTTTTAGAAGAACACACTTTAAATATGGTTCTCAAAATTTTTTTAGAGGAAAAACAAAAATCACTAGAAACACAAGGAAATAAAGCAACACGAGTGAAAGTCAGCAGAAAGCACAAACAAGAATCTAACCCATAGAGATGGGCAAACTGGAATTATACTCACATATAATAATAACTAGACCAGCCCAAGGGAAATTCCCATTTTTATAGATGATAACTCAGAAATATCTATAACTACAGGTACTGAATATGTTTTAAAGAAGTAAAAGGATGTTTGAAGTATATTGAATGATGGAAGATAAAGTAGTCTCAAGAAGGACTGAAACTTTTGATAAGACACCAAACAGAATCTCTAGAAATGAAAATTATAATTGAAGTTAGAAAATTAATAGAAACATTAAACAGCAGATTTGGGTACAGGTAAAAGAGTTGAGAAGACGGAGCAGATGAAAATATTCAAAGCACGGCATGCAGTGGCAGAAGCATAATATGAAAGTGGTTAAAAGACAAGCAGAAAAGAGAAATGCTAACACCTAATCAGATGGCTGAGGTGGAAATGATAGAGTGGGAAAGAATTGCCTTTCCCATTTTTCTATTATTCCCTTTTCCATTTAAAAATATAATAGTCGACAATTTTCTAGAGTTGATTAAAAGCATCAGTCCTCAGATTCTAAAATCCAAACAAACTCCAGGCACAATGAGAGGAGAAGAAGCTCATTTCTAACTACAGTGGGGTCAAACTTTGGAACATGTAAGGGAGATCTTTGAAACAACTGGAGAGAAGAGGTAGGTTGCCCACGTAAAAAATAACTGACAAGTGACATCTATGTAAAACTGGAAGCTGAAATTCAGTGGAAACACTCCAAAGTGTTTTAGAGACAATAACTGAATTCTACATGTAATGAGACTGTCTTTCAACTAGAGGGAAATTATTGTACAACACAGGAAAGGAATGTATTATTAAGCTATCTTTACTGAAGCATTTTCTACAGAATATATTTCAGAAAGAAAGAAAAATATTTCAGAAGGAAAGTTTGAGAGCTAAAAGGAATGGTTAATAATGAATATACTAAGCATAGATTAAGCAGTCATGGACTATATAATGCAAAACCAGTTTCCACCGTGTTTTAACATAAAGCAAAGTCTGAGGCAGGAGGGATCACGAGCTTGGATCTTGCCTGGGCAACTTAGGCAGATGCTTTCCCAAAATAAAAAATTAAAATTAAAAGGGCTGGGGATGCACCTCACTAATAAGGCAGCCCTGAGTTAATCCCCCATAGCCCAGACACACACACACACACACACACACACACACACACACACCTGTATGTCCGTACGAAGACTAATAAATACAGGAAAATAAAGGCATGCACATTACAAGGAGGTTGATTAGTTAATGTGTATAAACCCCTTGTATCATTTGAGAAAAAAAGGTAATGATACTTAGCAAATTTTTAAAAACTAATAGTAAGTTAAATTGAATTTTACAACTCAGTTCACCTATATTAATCAATTAAGAACTTCTGCTCATGAGGATACTACAAAGACAGTGAAAAGAAGCCACAAACCAGAAGATACGTGCAGTGTATTCCAACAAAGCGTTTGAATCATAAGTATATGAAGGACTTCTAAAACCTAATGACAAGCAGTAGCATAGACAAATGGGCCCATTCAAGTTAAGCGCGTGCATATTTCGTGACTCAGCAGCTC
This sequence comes from Dinomys branickii, assembly GCA_004027595.1. Taxonomy (NCBI): domain Eukaryota; kingdom Metazoa; phylum Chordata; class Mammalia; order Rodentia; family Dinomyidae; genus Dinomys; species Dinomys branickii. The sequence continues at coordinate 122,213 of PVLD010002286.1, forward strand.
CACTACTAGGCATATTAAAGACCAGAGCGGCCATAGAGCAAGTGCTCAGACACGCTCACCTTAGCAGTGGTGCTCATATTCGCCACACCTGAAGTGACCTGTGCACAGCCTTTGGCTCTGGAACGGAAAGAGAACATGTAGTCAGTAGAATTATGTATGCTCTAAACCATAACAAAGAAGCAGTTATTTTGCAACTGTAGGGACATATATGTTATAATTATGTACACATTATATACAGCTCACATCTAAGGCCCTTGTGGACTTTTTAAGCAATAGATTAAACTCACACTGAACACAGTATTGTGAAGATGAAGAAGCAGAGTATAAGTGAGTTCAGCTCAGGCAACCATTTGGGGTTCGTACTGGTGTTTGAGACAGTGAAAACTACAAAGAATAATTTCAGTTCATACATGGAACAGCTACTAAATTTTAGAAATATATTTTTCAGTTGAAATTATTTTTCTTCTCATATTTGGTTTTCAAAGGAAAAACTCACCTCTGGGCACAGCAGTGCGTGCCTGTAACCCCAGTTACGTAGGAAGCTGATGCAGCAGGATCTGGAGTTTGCAGTCAGTCCCAGTGATTAGCAAGACCCTGTCTCAAATGTGTTTTTTAAAAAGGTAAAACAAAAATTACTGATATCAGCTGGTGATTGTCTAGGACATGCTGTTTGCAGTTGTTTCAGTTTCACTGAAGTTCACTTATTGTTGTCAATAAGCAGAGGATATTAAAAATAATCTGTTCTTGGTGTCAGATAGATAAGTATACAGTACTCTGTAATCCTCTTTTTTTTTTCAGTTCCCCAGGGATGTCAGGGAGAAAAGTCTAAAAAGCTAAGGGGCTCGTATAAGCAATAGACTTTCAACCAGAAGGATGCGGTTATTTTAAGTAGGACATGTAACATTAACTTCTACACCTTATCTTTCCTGCACCTGATCTGTCTGAGAACACTGTGTTTGCCAGGTAGTTCATATACCAGTCCTTTTCCATAGACCAAGTGATTTAAATCTCCATGATTTTGTCAAAAGTATATTTAAAGCTTGGGTATAATACATAGCACATCTGAAATTGCATCCTTTGCAGCTATTTCAACAGATTTTTAAATGTTTAGATGTTATCTTACAAACATGTTCAGAGGGTGCCCTGTCTTTGCCATTTCTTTCATGTGTCACACAGGGAGGAAAAGGCTTTGAAGACTTTATCAGACCATGTGCACATTTTGAGAGATTGTCAGTGGTCAGTAGCCAAATCTCTTAGCTGTCTCTTAGAAAAGAATTCTTGGGGAAGAAATGAAGCAATTGGGGTGTATTCTTTAAATGTACATTCAGAAATGGAAAACCAATACTGCTGGGAGGTTTTTACAAGTTAATTGGGCTCAGTACATGTTTTCTTTTTGAAAACGCTAAACAATAATGGGAAGCATAGATGTGTAGGGGATCCTTTGGATAAAGGGAGGTGACTTGGCCTGCCCAAGGCCACTGGGCTAATTGATGATGGAACTGGGATGTTACTGCTGCGTGGTTGTTCTGAAGCCACATGCCAGGCACCCTCCACCACTCCTTGATCCTGATTTGGTGCTTGACTTTGATCTTTAACACAGTGCTGGACAGTGAGTTCCTGTGGGGCAAGAGTAAAAGGTGGCCCACTTGCTGAACCGGTTTTCAATTTGTAAACACAGTCAAAATCTGTTTTTGATCTGGTAGGTTTTTAGCAGTGAATGAGAAGAGGAAAACTTTTATTACAAAGCAACCTTTCATTTTGCCACCAGGAAGTTCCCCTACAGTGTCCAGAAAGAGCACGTTCTTGCTGGGAGGCTTGGCAACCATGGGAATTTCTTGGTCTCAGATAAGAGTCCCTCTCAGAAGACAATTGTCACAGGGTCTCTGCATTCAGCATCACAGGCTGTGTAGGATGCGGGTCAACGGAGAAAACTGACACTCACGACCACAGGGGCTGCCCGCCTTCTATTTAGTCCTGGCACTGACTTCCCCATCGTCTTGTCTCATTTCCTTCCGCTGGAAAATACTGGCACAATCACAGCTGATGGGCTCTGTTTTTTTAGGAAATGTCTAGGGAATTTTCACAGGACATTTGGGAAGTAATGTCTGTGAGCAAAGGGCCAGGGTCACACTGGTGGGAGCAGAAGTGGGCCTGGGCCTGTGCTGATGGGTTTACATCTCCTACTCTGTCTGCCACATAATGGGTATCAGGTGTGTCCACCTGGCCTCCTCTCCTGTAAGATGAGGATGGTGGACCCCACTGCAGAGCTGATGCATGAGAAATGTCCACTGAGCCTGGCATTGAGTGTTTACTAAATAAGAGCTTCTGTGGTCCTTGTCACCATCTCCCCATTGTTTGTTTGCTTGCTTTTGTCTTTTTGAGACAAGATCTCGCTGTGCAGTTCAGGCCGGCCTTGAGCTCACTTTGTAGCCCAGGCTGGTCTCGAATTCGCAATGATCCTCCTGCCTCAGCCTCCCGAGTGCTGGGATTACAGGCATGTGCCACCACACCTGGCCTCCTCATTGTAATGAGAACTAGGATCCCTTTTTGGGAGATGGAGTGACTCCCACTGGGGGTTCACCTCTGGGGCATAAACATAAGAAGCGTCCTCCTGAGCCCAGGAACTCAGTATCTGGGGCACTCCTGACTAGATAAACATTCATTCAGCCGTAGCTCCACCTGCCGCCTCCAGCACCTCCCCCCGTGGCATGTGTAATGAATACAAGAAAAGAAAAGAACTTAATTTTTGCTTCAACTTTGGCCTAGTTTACAATCCTGAACTGTAGGGTAATTCTTAAGTCTGAGCGCCAAGCAGTCCTGGGGCAATGTCACTGTGACCAGTGGATACCAGGGCACCGCCTCACTGCTGCAGGAGCTGACTTTAAGTTCTCACATATGCCTGTGCAGAGAATAGCTCCTCCACCACCTGAGCTGACTGTGTGCCGACCTGGCTTCCCGTCATGCTCCCTTAGGGCGGGGCATTTCTTTCTGTGAGCTCTGTGTGATGAGGGACAGAGCTAGGACTTGAGCGCAGGTCTGTTTACATCTCCAGCCTGTCCTTTTGCCATCCCATCGTTGTTGTGTGTTAGTTTTACATCCCTAATATAAACAGCATAATAGTATAGCATAGCATTGCCTTTCTGCTTAAAAATAACCTCAAAAATGTAGCAAACATTTCTCTTTAATTCCAGAAAAGGAAAATCTATGATGATAGAAAACTAGACCCATGGTTTTCTGGGGACCACGGGTGGACGCATGGGAAGCCCATCAGCTGTGACGAGGCACTGGGAAACTCTCACTTGGAAGAAGCGTCCTATCTTGATGGTGGTGCTGGGGCACAACTGTACACAGTCACATTCATCAAATCGTGCACTTAAAATGGTGCATATATAACAGCTTAGTGCATACATAGGTATGTGTGTGTTTGTATACACCGTTACAATTCAAACAGTGTTATAGAGAGCATCTTCTTTCACTGTCTCTCCACCGAATGTGGGTCTGGGAAGCCCAGTCAGTAGAAATCAGTGAGGAGTAGCAAGGGCCAGAGATGATGGATCAGTCCCTCAGGGCTGCCATGACAACGTGCCGTGAGCTGAGTAGTTTAAACAACAAAAGTTTATTTCTTCCATATTTTGGAAGCTGGACATCTGAGATCAAAGCTTTGGTAAAGTGGGTTTATTTCTGAGGTCTCTCCCTCTCCTTGGCTTATAGGTGGCTGTCTTCTCCCTGGGTCTGCATACCGTTCTGTGTGTGTGTGTGTGTGTGTGTGTGTGTGTGTGTGTGTGTGTTGTCACTATCCGACACACTCTAGTGATGTCATTTCTGCCCCTATCTACAAAGATAGCCACATGCTGAGGTTCTTGAGATTAGGACTTAAACATACGAAATTTTTTTAGGAGATAAAATTCAAAATGTAATGACAGGTGATGGTATTTGAGGCCCTTTATTCACTGATTTACTTACCTTGGTTATATTTGATGTTTTTATTTTAAAAAGACCAGAACCATGTATTTATGATGTAAAAGATTCACGTGGGAGTAATACGCATAAATACTTTTCAAACAAGGCAGAGGTGACCCATAGACTCAGACACGTGCCAACAAGATCAGCAGACCGTGCTTGTTCCCGGTCCCATGACCCATCCCTTGTCACCTGTGTCTACTGCTTTCCACATGGACGCCCTAACCAGTCCTCATGCCCTGCTTTGTGAGAATTATAGCGTCAGTATTCTGTGGCTAAACTTTACTTTTAATATGAATCTCTCTTCCCTCAGAAGACCTGCAGCTGAGGTTGTGGGGGCGGGGAAGTGTGGTCTCAAGCAAGGAAGGTGGGCAGCTCTCCTGCGCGTGGGCCAGCACGTGTGACCATCCCTGCAGGGTGCCAGCCCTCGGATAGCCGCACCCTCCCCAGCCACTCCGCTTGAGCCATGGCTGCAGGCCCTGTGTCCTCACTCCGAGGCCCCTTACATTTGACTCGGGAGCTACGCTCTGGGTTAGAATGGGAACTGTACTCGTCACCAGCTCTGTGCTTTGGCCACTTCGCTTCTTTGAGCCTCGGTTTCCTCATCTATAAATCAGAGCTGTCATAGTAGTAGTTATATGGTGAAGACTGAATGAGTATAGAGGTGAAAATGCATACAGCTCTTCTTTCCCTTTAGTAAAAGCAGTATACTGTGATTCCTGTTAGTATTACCAGTACCAGCATGTCACTGTTCTGTCACATGCTGCATTCATGCTTTGTTGAAAGCACATAAAATACTCCATTTACCTTTCTCACCAGTGAGAAATTCCAATGGAAGTTGTGGTCCTATCTGCTAGATTCATTTCTTCTGCTCCCACATCATACTGGGCATACAGGTTGTGGGGCCGGGGTGTAGAGAGATGGGGGACTTTGGCTCTCTAGATTTCTCTTGAGAAGTGGAGGATCAAAAGTCATCTCTGTCCTGGATTCTGAAATCCTTATTCCACTTCATTCTCAACTGTGAGGCAGGGCACCCTCAGGGGCCACAGGGTGCCTCTTCCCCGGCTTCCTTGCCTTCGGCTGCATCCCTCACCAGGCCACTCTGCTGGGAGGCCTAAGATAAGGCAGGGCCGCTAGAGACTCAGATGCCACAGGCTGCAGGGCTACTCCTTGAAGGCAGGAAGAGCAGCCGCCCCAGCTGCTCACTTTGGTGAAGGGCAGGACTCACATTGATGACAGAAGTATGAGGAGACAAAGTCACGCAAAAGAATTCATCAGAATATTCTCAGCAACACTGGAAACTTTATAAAGGCCCCTCTGGCACATGAGAATGAGCTCTATCTCCTGTGACCCATCACCCAAGCCCCAGAGCCTGACACATGGTCCCGGAAATGAAACGAAGAGTCACAGGCAACATCCTGGACAGTATGATGGCAAAGATCCAGCAAAGATCCTCAGTAACTATGTGTGGCTGCTTTGTTTTTTGTTGTTTTGTTTTGTTTCCTTTTTGTTTTTGCTTTGTCATTGAGACATAAAAGCAAAAACACAGTAAAACTATTTGGATAGCCTATCTTCAAAGTTCAAGTGGTTTGTAAAATTTAATACAGGTAAAGTCTACTCCCATGTGAGTAAAAATCTTGGGATCATGTTAATTAATGACTCTATTGAATTAATTTTCATTAAATCTTCTGATTCAACTGCATATTCCCAAACTAACAATAAAAGTCAAAACAGATATGTGTAGTTAAAGACTCTACAGCAAACAGCGCAATAGCAAAGTGTAGGAAATTAAGGGAAAATAACCCTTAAATAAATAAATTGGCTCTTAAAATAGGTGAATATCAAATAAAAGAGAAGAGTATAAAGAGCTGTGGTTCCTAGTGGAAAGTGAAACCTGTCACATCAGCTACAGGAGTGTCCATAAGTCCTAGGTGGAGATCCTATGGAAAAATTTAACGGGGAGGAAAACACAGGCTGTGTTATGAGGAATCTTAATTGTAAATTTAATATTCATGTGAAATGAAAGTTATAAGCCATTTTCATGCACAGAAAGATGATATTGTTCACAAACTTAACATTCTTCTGGCTGGGGATATAGCTCAGTGGAATAAGCGCCTGCCTAGCAAGCACAGGGTCCTGAGTTCGATCCCCAGTACCGCAAAAAAAAAAAAAAAAAATCTTCTGTGGGGAAATGGCCAAAGATAAAATGTTCAGGGGGTAAAATGTTTGAGGGGAAGGAGAAAAAGTAGTCATCTCATAAACGTGGCTGTTATGTCAGTCTTCACAGAAGTTATTATATTTGTCTAATAAAAATCGCTTACTGTGACTGTTGCTCCGAATCACAATACTGCATCTCAGAGTTTAAAAGGTCCTGGCGTTCATTGCTCAGGCGAGGAACTAGAAGCACAGAGAAGCCGGTTAGCAAGTGCTCCAAGGCCTCGTGGCTCATGGATGGTTGTCATCATTTAGATCTTATATGTCCCCAAAGGCCGTGTGTTGGAGGCTACTACGCTGTGGCACTGGTGGGAGTCATTAGTGCCCAACAGAAGGAAGTCAGGTCATCGGTGTGTGCCTTTGAATGGGGTATTGGGACCCAGCTGTGCCTTGTTCTTTGTTTTCTGACCACCATAAGGTGAGCAGCTGCCCTGTGCTCCCACAGTGATGTGCTGCCAATCCAGTGGTGGAATCTGGAGCTCGAGTCAGGCCTTAACTCCCTAGCTAAGATGTAGCAACCGGACCCTCTGAGATCACTTTCTACTCCCCTTTGGGTCACAAGTAAGCACCAGTCACCTAGAGCTTTCTAACCAGACTTCATGCTCTGGGGCTGTGTCCAGAACTTAGAAGGATGACACTCTAGGCTGGAATCGAGGGCAGCGAGATTCAGCCCTACCTTGGCAAATGCAGGCACATGGATGATTCGGTGCAAGTCTGCAGAGAACACTTTGCTTATATAAATTATCTTCGTAAGAAAAGTGAAAATCATAATCCATGAACATTTTAATTGTTTTTCTCTTCCACAGACACCCACTAATTTATTCTGAAGGGAATGTTACATTTCTAAATTCTACTTTAAAGAAATCTTAAGCGCAAAAAAAAAAAAAGTTGAACACTACTGGTATATTGTGATTGCTCCAATAGTTAAGAATAACAGCTGTCATGACTTTGAAAAGTTGTTAGCAAAAATTGGCCAAGGAAAATGGGAGTCAATCTAGCTCTCAGCAAGTATCCATTTTACATGAATTAGTAATTCTTAATCTCTTATGGGAGAAAGACACAAAGCATAACTAGATGAGACGCTGTTGGGACCCTTTGCCCACCATGCCCGATGCATTCCTAGACCCTCCAGGGGGCAAAATGTAAAGCTTTCAGCTCTCACCCAGTCCTTTCTTGCTGCTCCCCCTGCATGTCCCTATGTCCACCTAGCATCTTGTATTTATTCATTCATTCAACTGGTATTCCCTGTGCCAGGAAGAAAAGGCTATTTTCTGCCAAGGAAGGTACCAGGTACATGAAAGCAAGAATAGCTAGCCCTCTCTGCACTCCTGGAGCTTAGACCCAGTGAAGAAAAGAGACATTAGATAAGAAATCACCCAAATCAATGAACTATCACATGTGTGATGTCATTCAGAGGAGAGGTAGCCAGTGCCACAAAAGTTCACTGGAGAAGAATTTGACAAGACTGACCTGTAAGCCAAGGTGTGGAAAATGGTTGATGTTAAGTGGGTAGAGATGGATAAAAAAAAAATAGGTCCAAGGAACTGCATGTGCAAAATCCTGCTTATGGACAAGGTCATACCTAGTGGGACGGACAAAAGGATGATCACGGTGGTTGGCGCCGGGAGAGAAGGCCAGGGGCATGGTGTGATGTGAGTCTGAGCACACAGAAGATTTGGGTCTTGATAACCACAGGAAGTCATTGACGGTTTTAAGAGAGATAACACAGTCAATAGAAATTTGTAAAAGGGCACTCTATCAGTGACTGTTTAATCAAAAAAGCAGAGATATGTGTGAGTGTGTGTGTGTAAGTAAAAGAAGGTCCACAAACGCTTATGAGGACTGACAGACTCGGGCTTCAGGACAGCAGTCATACCCTCTGGGATTATAAAGTCTCAAATCTGACTTATTTAGCCTCTAGTCACTAATAAGGAAGTTATCCTTGTTAGTTCCTTGTGAAGCTACTGACAGCATCATAGTAGGAAAATACCTTGTTCCTCTTTATTACCTGGAACGCATAACATGAGTGACAACCAATTAATGATCTGTGCTATTTTTATTGACTAATGCACCTTCAACAACCAGTTTCCTATAACCCACTCCTTGCTCTTTTTAATCTCTAAAACCAGAGCCCTTGGATGCCATTTTGACGCACTTATTCTGGGCAGCAAGATTGCCTGACTCCCAGATGGCCATCCTAACTTTGGATGGAACAAACTCTTTGTTCTCATACTTCATGTGCCTTTTAGGTTGGTAAGATCCTTCTATCACAGGACTTGGACTTAGGCGATGCAGTTGCTGGTTAAGCCATTCCAGTAAGGCTGATGCATCCACATCTAACCTTGTGCTGTTGCAGCTTGAAGTCCAGCGGGGAGGTAGCCAGCAAAGAAAGCTGGGAAAGCAAAGCCAAATCAGGATGACACGACTGAGCTGGAACCCAGGAAGACTGACTGAGATCCATGTCAGTCCTCACTGCCTTCCTTGACTGCATATGCGGTTATCTCACAGGTTTGGCTCCCACCATCACAGGGATAGACCCAGACCTGGCCCAGGAGTTAGAGAAACCGGAGGAAAATTCAAGGGAAGGTGGAGCAGTTGCAGTCCTGACTGCTCCAACTCAACACAAGTAGCCAGCAAGCGACAGTGGGTGTGAACTATAAAGCGGTTGTGCCTCTCTTCCTCCCTCTGCACCTTAGACACAAATGTTTCCTGTAGTTCATCCTAACTGGATGCGTTCAGGAAAGGGGATCTGGGAAACGTGGTTCAGCCTAGCAGCACTGACACCTCACAACCTGGAGAGCTGGCTGCGATTTATAGAAGGGGTGTGCAAAGCCTTCCACACTCCTTGCTGGGAATTTTTGTCCTAGTCTCTCAGGTCCATGTCCCCTGCACCCTCTGAAGATGCAGCCTCTCCACTCTGCTTGCCAGCTGTACCGGGGGAATATTTAGATTTCCTAAACGAGCAGTCAGTAGGCCAAGCTTGAGGAGCCGGAACTAATAACATTACAAGTCCATTTGGCAGCAAGGCAAAACGTTACCGTCACAATTAGAGCAAGCAGAGGTGTGAAACTCTTACTGGCCTCATCAGATAAAAAGTGGCAGACTTCTGAAGATAATGCTGCACCCCCCATGGCATGCTAAGGGAAGAATCTGATGTCGTTCCATGTCTGGTTCATCTGCCAAGATAAATAGGGCATTGTTTCTGTCTTCTCCTTCCTGAGTTCTCCAAACCACCCACAGCACACATGAAGATCGGCTATATCTTGGCTGCACTTTCCTCAGTGTGTTGGGGAGCCAGGACAGAGCCCACAGTGAGATAGTCTGGGATATAAAGTGGAACTTGGGAATAAAGGTATGTTGGTGACCAAGTAGCTCAGTGGCCCTTAACCCTGACTTTACATAAGAAGCACCTATTGGAACTTTATAGTTTGTCTGGCATCCCAGCTCCCCAGATATTTTGGGGATGGAAACAAGGTATCACTAGTTGGTAAAGCGCCCCCAGGAGACTCTAATGTGCAAGCAGGAACACAACCAGAGACCTGGGCTAATCCTCTTGTTTTCAGACAATGAAGCTAAGTCTTAGGGACTTTAGGTGTGGGCACCAGCAGTGCAAAGAAACAATGCTGACTCTGAAGCTCTTCCTTTTCCACTGTGAACCTTGCCGTATCTCAAGTTGAAATCAACAGGACAAAATGAAAACGGTGTTCTCTAATGTAACCTAGCAACGTGATGATTTTGAAAATACAAGTTGCTTTTAGAAGATAGACTGAAGCTTTGTCCCTCAGTCACACTTTCAAGGAATGTGGTGCGGTCAGCCCTTTCTGGCAGACTGATTCTTTCAGGTTACCTTGTCCATAGCATGAGAGCCAGAAAGGAACATAGATGAGTGTGGGAATCGACTGATCAGTAGACTGGATTTCAGAGTGAGTCTTTCAGCTTCAGGAGAGCCTTTAGAGCAATCGTTCAATCTCCTGGAAACAGAGCCTTCTCAACTGCCCATAGTCACATGATTTGTCCAAAATGGACTTTGGCCATGCGTCTCTGTGACAGTAGGCTTCCAGGACACGAGGACTGAGAGAGAGAGACAGCCAGACAGCCAGACAGAGAGAGGAATTAAGAAAACCTTTGTAAGCACAAACATTTAACCTACAGTCTATTCTCATAATATCATCATTACTTTTTAAAAGAACAACATCAAAGTATTGGACACTTTCAATCTATGGTTATGATACATCAGAACCTGACTTCAGTGTATCTTCACTTAAAAACTTAATGAAAACTTGTGATAGTCTCTCCATATAGATGATGCACCTTCATTTTAAAGAATCCAAAAGCATCAAGAAAGGAGAAAGTAAAATTATCCACGTATCACCATCCAAATATAACACTGTTGGGCATTAGGTGACCATCATTTTAGAGCCTTTTAAAGACTATGTATGCTATATATATGTTTATGTGTGTACACACATCCATATACATAAGGACATGTTTGCATATATGGCGAGAGTGACAGACTATAACAATAGAATCATGCTTCAGTACCTTTTTAAAATTATAAATATACATGTATATTCTGATCAATTTTACTTATGTAGTATACAGAAGTAAACCAGAATGACATTGGAGGAATTCTCCCCTATGCATGTTTACTATGCAATATATTGTTCTCTTGATTTATTGTTTTCAAGATCCCTTGAAAGAGATTGTAAAAATCATTGTGGCCATGATGTTTTTATTAATTAGTGGTTCATTTTTATATAGTATCAGTTGACTCCAAGCTATAAAAGAAGAAGATATTAATACTTCCTCCCATTTTCTGGCCCTGCCTCCCAGTTTGCCAGCATCTCCTCACCCATGCATTCCATCAATATTTATCTCGGGTCCACTTTGCTCAAGATACTAGAGCTACAGGCTATATACAGGAAGAACAAAATTTTCAACTATACCAGTCCTCATACTTTAATAGAGAGAAAAGAGACTATTTTAACATTGTGCTGATTCTGTTCACTAACCATAAGCTTCATAATTGTTTAGTGTTCCTTCATTTGAATATTTTCCATGCATATGCAGAGAGAGTGACAGGCAGACAGACGGAGACAGACAGAGAGGCTGGCATACTAGAAAAAACCAAACTCACTCCTATGGAAATGGGATGGTGCCATAATTTTATTTCCATCACTGACAGTCAGCCCACCCTTCTTGTACCTTCCAGCTTTGTTCTCCCCAGCACTCTTCTCCATTTCTCCTTGTATGGAAGCAGGCAAAGTTTTCTCCTCTCCACATCTACAGGGGAAGTCACCCATTGCTTGCCTTTAGGGGGCTGGGAAGGGTCAGGGGGATGGATCTAAACTGAGCCTCTCTCTGCTGTGTCTGCAGAACTTCCTCGACTGCTGGTTTGGGAAGTGTGTTAAGTTATGTCCCTGACCTTGTTTGGTTGCTGCTGGTAAAAAATGTTGACTGCCATCACTGTTTCAATGCTATAATTCTTCATTTTACCAAGCTAGGAAACTGTGACAATCAGTAACTTCAATCTTATCTTTACCCAAAGTCTAATTCTTTAAAACGTTGTTATGGATATAAATCTCTGATGTGAAAGCAAGCCATGCTGTGTCTTTAGGGGCGGGGGTCCCCAGATATGCCGTCTAGCTTCCCCTGTGTGCTCCCTGTTGGACCAGCTCTTCAGAAATGATTTTCCCTCTATCTCTTGAGCTTTCACAGCATGCTTGGCTCCACTGAGGAGCTTCCAAGCAGCTGGGAGAATCTTCGGTGCTCTGTGAGGTCAGTGCCTCACTGTTGTACCATAAACCATCACTTATGAGGCGTCACATGGCTTTGTTCCTAGAAAGAAAGGGTAAAACTTCATGGATAAATTGATATGTGTGAGATGTTGCCCAAGTGGAGGGTGGAGAATGAGAGGGGCCAGGCGGAGTGACCTTCCAGTTCCCTTCCACGTGAGTTTCTATGGCAGTTTGAAATTTCCAAATGTTGCTAATGAGAAAAGAAAGGCAAAGTTATCCAAATAAATTAGAAAACTGCATAGGACGCTCTCTGGGGAGCTGAAATTTTAAAAGGCTGCATGTAACACAGCAAAGAAGATAAGGAGAAGTGAGCATTAGCATACAAAACTGGAAGAGTAATTTTCCGATGGGCTGACGCTGAGAAGAGTGAAGTCTTAGGAAATATTCTGAGGTCACCACCACCACAAAAAGTTGGATTTGGTGAAGACAGATGTGAAGGTCCCAGAGGAAACACCTGGCTTCTGGAAGATACTTCTTTACAAAGATACTGCGAAAGGTGTGGCTGGAGGGTACCGGAAGTAATGAGATAAGCAAAGAAAGTAATTTTAGGGGAAGGACAAGAGAAAGAGTCAAAGCAGTAGCTCTCTGGGGCCCCGGACCAACCTGTGGAATCAGGCAGGAAGTGAGCCGACCGCTGTCGTCCTTCTGGGCCACATCTGGTGCTGCCTGTCCCTGACCGAACCCAACTAGGAGCCAGGGGCTGGGGAGCCCCCTTGGTCTAACGCATTTGGGAGTTTCTCAGGGCTCAGAGCAGTGGGAAAAGGTGATGCTTCTACAGGGACAGATAGATGCCCCGCACAAAAGGGCCAGGAAGGGACTGCATTGCTTACTACTTCAAGAGGGTGAGTTGTTTATTACTTGACATTAAGGAAGTAGATGCATGAAGTAATGACTTCGCCTTTATCTTTCTTATCAAAGACAATCACCTAACTGGAAAGGTGAGCGTGTTCAGAACAGAAAACAAACACTTGACTCCTTTAAAATAGGCCATCTGTGGGCCTCTATGAGTTTTATCTCTGAATGCTGGAAAAGTTCATTTGATACGGAACGCATCAAAATAGTGTATTTTTGAACTTATAATAAAGTTATTGTCATAAAAAAGGACATTACAGAGCTCAGATAACTCCTGAATTTCAGAAAGATACTGGATGGGGCCTCTCCAGCTTCGATTGGTGATGAGTAAGTTGGAGAAGTGCTGGCTGCAGAGTAAGGGCGGACCTGCCCCTGCTGCTGCGCGTCCACGGGTGTTGATTATTTGTGACGTCCATGCGAGGGGAGGAGAGAGGGCCACGGGCTTCTCCCCTGAGTCAACCAGATTTAAGGTTTTATCAAGGTCTTGAATTAAGACAGGAGACATACGTAAAAGTTTTAACTGATTCAAAGATAGAAGTGAAACTTAATTCTGTAAATACAGAGAGAGAGAAAGAGAGGGAGAGACTCTGGCACCACATATGGGTTCTGAATCCGACCACGATCCTGTAAGATTATAATGGAATGGAGAAATTCCCATCACCTAATGACACTGCAGCCTTCGTAACAGCATAGCGTGGTTCCTCCCTCAAATGTTTATGGCGATGCTGTGAACAGACCTACTGCGCTGTCAGTGCTATAAAAGTGCAGGACAGCTGGGCGTGGAAGCACACACCTACCATCCCAGCACTCGAGAGGCTGAAGCAGGAGGATCGCTGTGAGTTCAAGGCCAGCCTCAAGTACATAGCAAGGCCCTGTCTCAGAAAACCAAAAAGAAAAAAAAAAAAGTGCACCAATGCAGTTATGTCCTCTGCATGGTACTTGAGAAAGATAATAAACAACTGTTACTAGTTTGTCATTCTGTACTTTTTATCATTATTTCAGAGTGTGTTCCTTCTACTTATAAAAAAGCTTTCTGTAAAGCACTGTACCTTGTCGTGGTGCCTTGGGTCTCATGCATCTCCTGTTTGCCCCATCTCTTGAGTGCATTATTTTCTCTTGTGCTTGGTGTAATCTCCTGTTTTGTTCATTCTGGCCTCAGAGGTGATAGGCTATAACACACACATACATACACTCATACACTCACACACTCACACAACACCACATAGCCCAGGTGTGTAGCAGGCTGTACCATGTAGGCTTGTGTGAGCTTTCTACAATACACGCAGTGACAAAATACCACCCAGTGCCTGGAGGGCACGAAACTTTCCATCGACACCAACTGTAAAGACCCGCTGCTAATAAGTGTGAGAACAAGGGCTGTGCCTCAGTGGGGAGGTGTGGAGGGAAGAACGGTCTGAGATGAGGTGCTCATGACGTTCCCCTGATATGCCCTGGATGCAACTTGCACATTCCTGCCCTGGCCTTGCACTGCCTTGAAACTTCAGAAGCAGCACCCATGAGCCTTGACTCCTCTGCTGCCAGCCACACTGCGGGAAAGCCATGCTCAAGAGTGCAGAGACCCTGCACCTGGGGACTGTGTGGCCCCAGGGTCAGCACAGCAAAGAGACAGCGTGACAATTTGAAATGATCACAACTGCTGAACCAAATTAAAGGAAACGTTCTGTAATAGCCTTTTATGAAGCTAATTAGTCTGTCATGCTAAATATTGTCCAAAAACGAAGCCAAAGGAGTAGCAGGAATGCCACCGTATGTACCGCCACAGACAGGATTATAGTCTCTAAGCTGACAGAGGTAATATCCTCTTATACTCTGACATAGCACAAGCACACCCAGAGTGCCATCTGGCTACACGTGAGGCATCTATTACGGAAACACAAGGATAGATCTCACGTTGTGCCTAGGAGAACACCCAGCAGCTTGTTGAGTCTAGAGAATTCGTCAAGACTAGGAGCAGTCAGCAGAAATGGAAACCCTGGAGAAGAGAGGAGCTTCGAATTCCTGAGGGTTTCTTGGAGACCTCACTTGGAACCTCACAAGTTGAAGATGGCAGAACTCAACAGGAAGAGGCTGCCGGGAAATCTGGTTTAAGAATCACTGTAAACGAATGAAGTCCTTGACAGTTCCAGGTGTTTTGAAATAGAGCAGCAGCTTTACGAGGCCAGGTTACTACCATGGGAACGTCAAGACAAGGCCGGGAATACCTGGGAAGGAGGCTGGGATTCGTCCCTGCGATGTCTTTGCTGATTTACAAGTGTTCTTGTTCGTGATCCCAGTTGTGTTGCCTGAGAAATTTCCTGGACAGTCTACACTTAGCAGGGAAGCAAACTGATCACCAAATAATAATTATCATCCACTGTGTTTATTTAGCTACTTACACTTGTCAAAGGCTTTTTTGAGAAAGCAAAACAAGATGTGGCTTACATCCAGCCCTGGGCTCAAAGTCTAGCACCTCCGATACCTAATGGTGTTAGTGACCTGGGCAATCAGAGAGACCTTAACTTTCTTCTTATTAAGGAATTCTGTTCACCTGAGTTAAGTTTTGTGAGTTTAGACACAATGATATATGTGAAACATAATCAAAAGTAAGGTGAATGGTTACATTTTTTTGAAACATTTATTGCAATAAAAGATATAGTGTCATTCGTCCCACTCAAAACACTCCCCCTCTCTTTGAACACACTTATCCCATTGTCCTTGCCACTTCCTGAAGCTGTCTGGAGGTGCTCTTTCAGGAGTGTCTTTAACTGTGCCATCGTGGCTGCCTGGATACCCTGCATCAATTCAAAGCGTTTTCCTTCCATGGTCATTTTGACGTTAGGGAAGAAGCAGAAGTCACATGGTATGCTGGACAGATCTGAGGAGGAAAGCAGATGCAGACACACCATGTGGCTTCATGGACTTCCCTTTCCATGGGATGGCACTCAGCAGCAGATTCATCAAATTTTGGTCATACTTCATAGAAACGCGAAAGGGGGCTTCCAGAGCAGCTTCAGAATGTGGCAGGAATAATGGAATAAGTGTGTTTGAAGCAAGGGGGTGCAAGCACTCTGAGGCAAATTAATGGCAGTGTGTCTTTTACTGTGATAAAATTTTTATTTAAATATTCACCATATATTTCGACTACACTTCATACAGTGACATCCACACCAATGTGTATGTGTGTATGCAGCTTTGTGTCATCACATGCCAGTTCTTTTATGCTCCCAGAAACAGTTCCAGGGAGCACAAACCTCAGCATCCATGTGAAGTCTCTGCCTGCTCTGTTAGCCGGGAGCCAGCAGCACAGACTTTCTTTGGTGATGCAATTTAATTCTGTTTCCTAAAATATGATCGGATCCCTCTTCCATGTTTGTACTCCATGGTACGAAACCCTGGACTGCTACCTTGCTTTCCTGGGGCTGCTGTCATCTGTGGGCTCCCCAGACGCCTCCCTTGGAGTGGCTGAGGCTCTCTGGATCCAGCCCTTACTGCTACAGTGCTACAGACAATAAATGGGAGTGGGGAGACACGGGGATGTTTAAGGAAGATTATCTGATGACCTAACAGAAGGGCTCTGAACTAAGTATAAAGGAGGAAATGAGAAATTAGGACTTAGCCAAACATCCAATAAGCTGTTGATTGTGCATGTTGGAGTGTTTCTTGCTGTGAAAAGGAAGGTGAGGGTCATTGCATGTGGGGGACAGGGACCCTGGGCTGGAACTGCATGGAGATTGTGAGGGGCCCTGGTGGACGTCATCTGTTTATGGAAAGAGCAGAGGCAGAGTGTAGGGTGATCGTTTCTGCTACCAGATTTCTCCTAAAGATGGAAGCCTCTCTGTTTACAGTGGGTAAGTCCCAGCTTGCCCGTTCTTTACCTGATGTCTGTTCTTTCCTTGGAATTGATGTGCAACAGTCTGGGGGTGTTTTTCTCAGTATTTGGGGACCAAGACTCACAAATGGACCTTGACACAGAGCTTCCTGTTGGTTGCAGGGAGTGACTCCGGGGGAGTCGGCGCCTGAAGGCTGGGCTTGGGTGTGGCATAGCCACAGCTTTGGTTTTGCCCACCATGTTCCTGGTCTGCATTTCAGTAGCCAGGTTGGCCTATGCTTTTCAGAGATCTGCATGTAACAGTAACTCAGCTTTATAGGAATAACTAATCAAAATAAGCTAAAGCTATGTTTGGTAATGAAAACTATATACAATTTTTTTTAGTTACGCTGATGTTGCTACCTACTGTTTATAATTAACTACATTGATGTATGTCGTATTGTATCCTGTTGTGTTGCATACAAGTTCTATCCTTGTGTTTTCCTTTCCTAAAAACTGGTGGCCACCTTTAACTCACATGGCGAAACACTGCTAGTTCTGGAACAATCTCTGCTGCATCTCCCATGCATTACTGGCCCATACTGCCCATACTAGGTTGTGCTTGGTTTTGGTTTTGCTTCACGACCTTCGTAGCTAAGTCTTAGTCTTGCTTTTCTGCTTTTCAGAAAACCATCTCACAGTCTTAACTCTTTACTGGTTGACATTTATGGGAAGTTTCGGTTTACTCTGCATGTTCTATGGCATTATGTACATCGTATAAACCCATACGCATGTAACTGTGTATAAAGCTATTATTAGGAATTGGCTCATGCATTGACAGAGGCTAAATCCCAAAAGGTACCATCACCATGGTCTGCCCAGACATTTGGTCACACATTATGAGGAGTGCTACATTCTTTAGCGGCCACTTTCACCCCAGCAAGGTCTGTGTTATTTTTGGACCGTGAACTGGGACCCCCTTTGCCAGCCAACATCACTTTCCGTTAAAATCCGACCTTGTTCCAGATGCCATGACCTTTCTAGTGCAGTGACGCTGAAGTTCTCCCCCAGGAGTCGCAGCACAACGGAAGTAGCATACTGCTTTCTGATGGATCATCCCGTGGCCTCTCAGCAGATCAAGGACACTGTCACCATTGCTTTTGTGGCTTTTTCTTTTCTTACTGTCACATTCCATTTGTAGCTGTCAGTGTTAAAGAGGGAGACAAACCAATATACCAAACAGAAACATAAATGGGGAGGAGTGGGGCAGCTACTAAACCTCCAGAATTACTTTAACTTTGATTCCAGGTCACCTGTTCCCCACCCCACTGGAGAGAACTAGAGTCAGGAGCTCTTGCTTTGTAGGAAACATATGCTCCCCCAAAAACATTACTTGAATAAATTTTTAACAAACTGGCTCATGCTTGGTTTTTTGTATATTTCTTTGTTTGTTTTGTTTTGTCATGCTGGGGCTCGAACTGAGGGTCTTATACATACTAAGTGAAGACTTTACCACTATGCTATACACCCAGTCCTGACCCGTGCTTTTAATCCCGCGATACTGCTTACTATTTAAAGGAACTGTAGATGTGGCCTTTATATTATTCCAGCACAGTTGGGAAAACCCTGTCTTCTAAAGGTTGACTTGAGCCAAACAGTTTTAAAAACTGGGTATGTTTTTATCAAGATCTATAGCTCACCTTCCACCCCAGTGGTACTCAATGATGTGAAAATTTACAAATTCTGCTCTTTTTTAACTTTGTGGCTTTTCAATGCTCTTTTTTCAATTTTTAATGTACGATAATTACATTTATGTATAACCCAGATGACCACCCTGTAACTAAGTCTGCTAGGAGATTTCAGGGCCTGTGATCTCAGTCCTGTTGCTAACTTAGACATCATCTAAAAAGGCACCAATTGTGTTTGCCAGGCAAGGTCTTTTGATGGATGGGATTCATCTTGTAATCATTTTGTACTGAGTTGGATTCTATCACCAAGCACAAATGCAAAACTTCTCATCTGCCACAGTAGTTCACAGTTGAATGACATTTTTACAGACCAAGAATTTAGTTTCTTAGAGTAGATATTAAATCGATCTGGCATCATAGAAATGGCGTAGGGTATCAGAGTCATGCTGTGTTAAGTGTCACAGTCTAATGATAAAGGGCATGTTAGAGAATTGCTGTATTTCTGCTAACTGAAGTGATGGCGGGCTGACCACATGGAAGTTTACACCAAATGAAGGATAAAAATGATCAGAGGACTGAGTCATCACAGGGTACCTGCTTGTAGCACCCTTACCTGACTTACCATGCTAGCAGGGTCTTCTTTGGGTTCTATCTTAGTACAGGTCAACTTGGTATAATTTAAAAGCAGGACACAGCAGAAAACACCAGTGACTCTTATTTTGTGGGAATAAAGTTTCTACATCACATCTGTTAGGGTACACTTTAATTGGTTCTGTAAAAAACTAGTACACTATGTTCTTTTTTTTTTTTTTAATAATAATAATCAGAGACTCCAGCAAGGGGATTTTTTGTTTAGAGTCAAAAGATTCAAGTCAAGGAAAGTGAAACATGTAAATTAACCTTTTCTCCACCACTGAAAGAAAAACTTGAGATGAAATGAATTTAACAAGGTTCATTTGAGTGTCAAGGGATTCAGGCGTTGTGCAGCAGTGCGCAAGAGCAGAAGAGATAGAGAGAGCTCTGCACAGCAGTGTGGTTAGCAAGCTTTTCCAGGGAAGGACAGCAGAGAAGAGCTCTTTGATTGGTCACAGTGCAAAGTCTCCAGTCAGAGCTTAGTTGGAGGTTTCTGACTGGTAGTATCTAGTTTTGTTTCATTGTCTACTGTGGCCTTTAACTGACTTATGTAGGCTCTTCAAGTGCTGTAGCTACTCCAGGTTAAGGACCTCCTATAATTAAAATTTTTTTTACATCACTGATATTTTTGACTTATAAAAAGTGACAACTGCCTATGGTCCTCCTTACAGGAAGCATGAGCAACTTAGGGCCAGCAAGGCAGCATCCACTGCAAAATTTAATGCTTCTTAATTTGAATTTTCCTCATCTGCAGCTCTGTATTTATGTGTGCATTCTTTTGGTTGGACACTTGTATTAGAACGAAAAGCATAAAAGTTTGATTCCTTGTTATATATTTGCAACATCGAAATAAAAATCATGTAAATAAACACTGGAGCACCATGAGAATTTGTTCTTCAACAGAGCTCTACACACACGTCTCGGTTTTGAGAACACTGGTGTAATATTACTTACAGACCCTGAGTCTGGCAGCTGGCATAAAGGCAGCTGTCTGTCCTTCCCTTCCTGTGCCGTTCCCAGCTCTGAGGACAAAAGTTTGGCAAATATGTCAGTGTTTAGTATCAAGCCTGAAATTCACAGTATCATATTTACAAGTAAAGGCAGATGTTTTGACTCTTAATTTCTCCCAGCGTTTTTGGCTAATTAAGCTAACCTCAAACTGTACCCCCCCATTCAAGCTTAAATCTCATGTTTAGAGCCTGAGCCCTTTTGGCTGAGCTCCATAACTCCTCTGTGGAAGTAGCAGTGGACAGCTGGCCACAGGCCCTGAAGTCGGTATAACCTGTGTCAGTAGCTGCCCACTGCGAACGAGGAAACGGCCCCCACACTCAGACTCCTGAAGGAGCGGCCATCCCTCCTGAGCCCTCAGGCAGCCTCACGGTGTGATTCGGTGTCCGGGCTCTGACTGGGAAGCCTGGGCTCTCGTCCCACCCCTGATGGCAACTGTGCGACTTTGTGTTTTTTTTTTTTTTTTTTTTTTTGGCGGTACTGGGGATTGAACTCAGGACCCTGCGCCTGCTAGGAAGGCGCTTATTCCACTGAGCTATATCCCCAGCCCCCAACTGTGCGACTTTGGACCAGCGTCTCAGTTGCTCAGTATCCCAGCCGCGGAACGGTCTGATAACTGTGTGCGCCCCATAGTGGTGGTGCAAGGAAAACCTTTAGCAGGACCCCCGGCGGGAGGTAAGCCCTCGGACTGTGTTAGCGCCTGTAGCAGCTGTACTCCCGTTACTACTAATGCGCCCGGTGCTGCAGCCGCATGTGGGGGCAAAGGGCTCCAGCCTCCGGGACACCTTCGGGAAGGGAAGCCGTGGGCTTGGGAACCGCAGTGCCCTGGCTCCGGGAACGCTCCCTCCCTGCCAGCTGGGCTGCGTGGTAAGCCCAGGCCCTAAGAGAACTGGACAGATTTACTCCGCCTGGCACAGCCAGACATCCACCGTCTACTGGAAGACCGCAGCGAGGATGGGGACCTTCCCTGACCCAGCTCACCCTGGAAGGGCTCAGGCCCGTTCTCCTGGTTCGCTCACTCGCACGGTGCCTTCACTGGGCCATCAGTAGACCAGAATTTAGGGCACTTGGGAGTGGGTGGCAGCTGGGCCTGGAAAATGCTTTGGCATCAGGTGGGAAGGAAAAGAAAGCCCGGTTAAAGGTTTGGGGCTCGTCCTTTCCCCCCAGAGAACAGGAACCCTGGACCTGCTGACCAGAGACCCTTTAGTCCCTCCGGCTTCCACACCAGCAGTGTGACACATCCCTGCGGAGGCAGAGTAGAGGGTGAAGAGAAGGACTCTGAAGCCGGCTTGGGTTCCAGTCCCCGCTGTGGGACTCGCTGGCCATCTGGTCTTGGATTGGCTGCTTAGCAAGCTCAGGGCTCCGTTTCCTCCCCGACTGAAAAACCTAAATGAAAAGCAGTTTCCATACGTGCAGCAGGAAGCAGCCGGACTGAACAACTCCGCGTCATTTTGTACCGGGGCTTCTGGTCAGGAGCTTGACGACTGTACTCTGAGGTGACTGTGGCCGTGGTTATGGGTGGCTGGGAGGATGAGCACTCGGAGGAGGGAGGCCGTCCCCGTTCCCACCGTCCCTCTGCGTGTTCTCCACAGCTCCCAGCCCGGGCCCCGGGAAGGACCGACGCGCACAAAGCCCACAGCCCCGCTTCGCCAGATCCAGGCAGTGCGCGAGGAGCACGTAGGGCAGATGTAGCGGCATGTTTGGTGTCAGCATCTAACTTCAGAATCCCGTCTTTACAGGAGGTGGAACCGAGAGGCGGCGGAGAGAAACGGGAGTGAGATCAGGAAGACGGGAAGATGAGTTTCCTCTGAAATCAAAGTACAGGCAGACACAGGGGGAGCAGAGGCCCTGATAAGGAGGCACGTCCGTAACTGAACCCTAATCCAGAGAGACAGACAGACAGACAGAGCGGGAGAGAGAGGGACACAGAGAGACAGACAGACCCAGAGACTCTGAGCTCACTGCCTGGAAGGTGCTTGGAATGTGCCTGCACCGTGGCTTCTCACCTGCCTTCATCCCTTTCTTTCTTCTGTCCTTGTATCCTAGTAGATAAAAGGACAAACCTACTGAGCAGGAATGTATCATGGGACACCACACAATGGGCAGCGAGGCTGGGCCCTGGGCAGACCCGAGAGTGGGCGGGAGGACATTCATCATGTCAAATTGTGCAGTTTGCCACATGGATGGTGGGAGCTGACATGATAGCAAATTAATCTGTTTTCCACGCGCTCTAGGCCTTTGCCGAGCAAAGGCTCACTCTGGGGCCCCAGAGCTGGCGCCTACTGGGGTGCATGCTGTCCGGGATTGCATTTCCCTGCCTTCTGTGGACACCAGCATAGCGAGAGGCATGAACGGCCATAGCAATAGATACTGAGGAAGTCTGTGTGTTTTTCCCTTACCACGAAATACACTACAAACTATCAAGAAGCCTGGAGGTTTTTGTGTTTGAATGCATTATGGTAAAAACACTATTCAAAGCCAGCATTTACCGCAAGCTTGTTTTGCAGTGAGTATTTTTCAAAGCACAAGTGTTTTATCTTCACAGCATCCATACAAGCGTGGTGCTGTCACTGTCCTCCTGAACGGGTGCGCAGCGGGGGCACAGAGCTTAGAAACTTGTCCACCTTCCCAGGGCCAGCAGGCAGCGTAGTGAGACTCCGGCTATGAATCTAGGCATCTGGCTCTGGAGTCCGAATGCCAAGCGCTGCACAAGTCTGAGAGACACACCAGGGGCCGGAGTCCACCAGGCGAGCACCAGGGTTTCAGTCGCACCCCGATGCTCTGCACAAAGCCTGGCGTGTCTGTGCCCACGCGATCGTTAGTTCTACCACCACCTCCTGGTCCCTGCTGTGTGCCGGCCCCTGGGCTGAGGCCCCTAGGGCGGTGAGTCAGATGCTGATCCAGGCCCGGCAGAAGTTTAAGTGAACTTCGGCAAAACCATAAAGGACAGGGATACTGTGCCCCTGT
The DNA here is from genome assembly GCA_004027595.1 of Dinomys branickii. Lineage (NCBI taxonomy): Eukaryota > Metazoa > Chordata > Mammalia > Rodentia > Dinomyidae > Dinomys > Dinomys branickii. The sequence goes on from PVLD010002286.1 coordinate 145,141, forward strand.
GATATCGAGGGTGGCTTTTTAGAGAGGTTGGCCTTTGCCTTGGGACTTGGAGTAGAGTTTATGGGGTTGTGATGGACGGGGAGGAAGGACGTTCTAAGTGGACAGAAGTGCAACAAAAGTGGACAGAGACAGAAGGGAGGTGCAACTTCACTGCGGCGTCAGGACTTCGTCCAGGTTTAGAACATGGCCCCCTTGGACCTCCCAGGAATGCGAGACAGAGATGGGTGCAAGACCAGGGAGGCCAGTGGGCCAGGAAGGCATTTGTCAGGCTCAGAACGCACACAGAGGGCCCCGAGCCGGATGCTTCCATCTACAGAAGGTGTCAGACAAGGGACGCGCTCGGCCCAACAAGGAGGGAGGTGCGAGCAGCCGAAGGCTCGAGCCTGGGCCTGCCCCAGATCGCCCCTGCAGTGCTCACTGCCGTGAGTGTGGGTAGCGGGCTCCCACAGTGCTGGAAGCTTGTGACCTTCTCTGAGGGTCTCTAAAGAAGACATAGCCTGCATATGGAGCTGTGTACCTGGAGTTAGTACTAGCCAACTACTGACCCTGTCTGTTGGCAGGAGCTAGCACACATTTTACACTGGGAGAAGATGAAGGTGTGCAGGTCCGGGTTTGCTGAAGAAGCTCGGTCTCTGATGCACAGTCTCCTAAGTCCTGCCGCCGCGGGGAAGTTGCACCTCCATGACAACCTGGTGCGATCCAGCTCCTTCTGCTTCCGCAAGCGCCACTGCCCCTCCCGCTGCCCGCTGCTGTGCTCACAACTTTCTTTCCTGCCTACTTATGTTTTTCCCTTTTAACCTTTTGAACGTCCACGGTCAACATGTTTGCTCAGCTTGTACAACCAGAAGGTCCAGAACACTCCGAACCTTCAGGAGCAACTTTATGACCCAAGTTTCCCCTCGGCTTTCATTCTTGGCCTTTGGAAAATGCTGTAAATGACACCAAAAACATTTCAGATCGGTGCCTCTAACACTAAATAAGCAGTATTCAGAACGACAGCGACAGTGACTTTAAAAGAAATTTGAAAATCAATATCGGAATCCTGGATCCTGGATCCTTAAATTTTGCTTGACAACAGACGGCTGCCTGCAAAATCATGTAGCTTTCAAGAGCAACAGTGCCCCTGTGTGGTAACTTTTTGCATTGCACCTAAGAGCGATTAAAAGGGCAGAGAGGAATGCCTTGGGGCCTCTACTGTACTTGCCCTACAGCTGTGAAAGAGACACACCTGGGCTTCCTCTGACAGTGGGATCATGCGCCCTGCCTGCCTCACAGATCCTTCGAAGGGTGAAATGGGACTTGAGAGTGAAATTCTTTTTTTTAAAAGAGGATAAAAAAAAATTTAAAAAATTAGAAATGATACAGAATTTCAAAAAAACAGGATGGTAAGAATTCAACAATGGTCGTTATATTGCATATTGTCGTCTTCAAGGTAGTGTTCAGAGTACCAGATACAGGCATATAAAATCGGTCAAGAAATTTAAGCATTAACTGTTCCTCTCAATAAACCAATAGAAATTAATAGTAAAATGATCTTAGATATTGTGTGTTTCCTCTCCTTCCTTCTTTTCTCCTTTCCCTCCAGTTGTTCCTTCCTTTTGAGCAGTTTCTTCCCCTTTCACAATATCTATTGTACCTTTTGCATCTTATTTACTCTTTCAGGTTCTTACACTAGGGAGACAACAGGATGTTTACACATGTGGGTCTGATGTAGGATTAGCGGTCCCATTCAACCCAGCTATTCCCTTTCTGGGCATTTTTCCAGGAGAATTCAAAACATCGTATCTCGGTGATATATGTGCACCCACGTTTATAGCAGCACAATTTGTCATAGCTAAATATTGGAAACAACCCAGATGCCCATCAACTGAGGAATGGATCAGAAAGATGTGGTATTTTTATACAGTGGAGTATTACTCAGCTATAAAGAAAGATCACCTTGAGGCTTTATAGGCAAATGGATGCAACTAGAGACCATACTCACAAGTGAAACAAATCGGACCCACCTGTGTAAACATCATGTTGTCGCCATAGTGTAAGAACTTGAAAGAGTAAATAAAACCCAAAGGCACAATAGATATTGTGAAAGGAAAAGAAATTGCTCAAAGGGAAAAACAACTGAGATAGGGGAAAGGAGAAAAACAAGAAAGAAGAAGGGAAAAAATATATGCATACACCTCAAAAAATAGCTAATTGTGCTACTAATTTCTATTGGTTTACTGAAAGGAACAGCTAATGCTTACAATTTTTACCAGTTTTACATACTTATGTCTGGTGCTCTGAACAACTGCTTTGAAGACAATATGCAATATAAGAACCATTGTTCAATTCCTTGTCTTATTAAAATTCTGTATTGTTTCTAATGTTTTTAAATTATTTTTTGTTCTCTTTAAAATAAAATTTTTAAAACTACTCCATGAGACAAGAACCCATAGAAAAACAGGAGTAGCTATTCTATTTGAAGAAAGTGAATTTGAAGCCAAGACGGATGAAGCAAAGAAGGTCACTACCTCCTTGTACAGGGAACAATCCAAGAGGAAGAGATAACAATCGTAAGTATATATGCAACAAATAGCAGTGGACCCAATACAGACATGAAATATCAAATAAGCACTAATACAGTTGTTCTGGGGGATCTCAATACCCCACTGTCACAAAAAGACAGATCAACTAGACAAAAAATCAACAATGAAATATTAGAACTGAATGAAACTTTTGAACAAATGGACTTAGTAGATGTCTACAGAGTGTTCCACCCCACAAAGTCAGGACACATATTCTTCTCAACTGCACATGGGATGTTCTCCAAAAAGACCACATACTAGCTCATAGAACATGCTTAAGTAAGTGCAAAGAAATTGAAATGATCTCAAGTATATCACACCACAGTGCAATGAAATTGGAAATTAATGGCAAAATTCATGTAATACAAAGAAATAGAACAAATAAATAACCCAGCGCATGGTCAGTTTGGAGTCAGCAGGTTAAGGACATTGCAGCTGTCATAGAGTTGGACAGTTGTCCAGCCAAGGGTCAGTAGCACAGAGACACCATTTCCTCACAGGCTTTCTCTGTGAAAGCCCCAGAAAGAAGGGTACTTTTCCTTCCTTCCTTCCTTCCTTCCTTCCTTCCTTCCTTCCTTCTTTTCTCCTTCTCTCCTTCCCTCCCTCCCTTCCTTCCTTCCTTCTGTCCTTCCCTCTCCTGATTCAGAGGTGTTATAAAGGAATCCCAGGGCATAGATAACAGCTACATTAACTTTCTGCTGAAATACAAAGTCACACCATTGGTGATTATTTCTCCTTGACTGATGTGAGGAAACTGCTGTCGACACTCTCTTCAGTGCGTTTCAAGCTTTCTCACGCCCCGATTTTGCATTCCTGTTTCTTGGCGTCCTTATAGTCCTATCAGTTTCACTCGTTATAAAATGTCCTGAGGTCCAGGAATTCTAGTTCTGGGTGGCACCACCGCGACCCCTGCTCTGTACCAGAACTAGCCCTGCACAGCTGCTCTGTGCTTTCGGCTTTGTGTTTACTTCTGGTTTGCAAACCCTTCGGTGATCGATTTTTTCCATTGAGTTCAGCCCTATGCTTTGGGCGATCCTCTCTGTAGTGTATGGCTTTCAGGAAGCATTTGTTGAATAAATGAATTCAGCAAAGCTTTAAAAAGCACATCCCTTTACAAAGTCCCAGTAGCATCGCAGGCATGACATCAAGGGCAGAAACTGTCACGAAAGGATGGTGAGGCTTGAGTGTACAGCACAGCATTTTAAGATTTTACTTCAAAAGGCACTGTGCTGGTCAGCTCTCTGGCACTGGGACAGATACCCAGGATCCTCCCCTTAAAGTGGGCTAGGTTTGCTGTGGGTCGCGATTCCAGATCTTTCAACCCATGGGCACGTGGTCCTGTGGCTTTGGGTCTGTGGTGGCAGGGACACAGGCAGAAGAGGCGTCACCTCATGGCTACCAGAAAGTGAGGAGAGAGAGAGGGAGGGAGGAAGAGATCAGTGTCCCAGTATTCACTTGGAGGGCAAAATACCCACAAAACCCTAATTTCAGATGGAAGAACCAAGGCTCGCAGTACTTAACTGATCCACCCGAGGTCACACGCCCTCATGCCTGGCAAACTCTGGCACCCAGGTCACAGTGTGACTCTTCACTCCAAATCTGTCCTTATTGTGTATCACCATTATTCTTGCAGAGGACTCGTTTAATATCAGTTCCTGTCTCTCCACTCCAGTGACTCGAATTCGAACAGTCTTACTGTTCCTATGTATAAGTCACTTGGAGGAGTAGAGAGGAACCTAGTGTAATGAGCAGCCCTCATATCACCAGAAAGCTTTACATGAGGGAAAGGAGAACTGTCATAGAAGGCATCGGAGAGCAACAAAGATAACTTTTTTCTTATCTCCTAATTAAGTGACAGGAGTGGAGGAAGGCGGAAGAGGAACCAAGGGGGTTGGAAAAAACTGTAAGGGAAACCAGTGAAGAGTAAGGGGTAGAGGGACCCGCTGTGCTCAGGCAGAGCTTACATGAGTACTTTTTCACCAGTGGAGCTAGAGAAAAGATGCTGTAGATGTATGGGGGGTGCAGATTAAGGGAAAATAAGTGAAAAATAACAGTGAGATGAAATTGAAAAATACTGTGGCAGCAGAGGCACTTGGATGTTACCCAGGCTGATGAAGGATGAGGGAGGAATTGTCTGGTCTCAATATTCCTCACAGCACGTGTTACAGGTAATCTAACACAGATTTGTGAGTTAATTGGGTAAAGGGATGAGGGCATAGATGGATGGATGGATGATTGGGTGGATGGGTAGATGGATGGACAGACAGACTGACAGGTGAGAGGATTTCTGCCTGTGAGATCCAGCCTCACCCAGGAAGTGATGGCGTTTCTCGGAGAGCCTTCCTCGCACACTGGAAGTACTGGATGATAACTGCACGAACACGCTCAGCCCTTTCAGGCCAATCTGTCACTGGGCCTGCGGGCATTCACTGCAGAATTCCTTTCAGCGGTGGCCATGTGGCTCCTATTGCCCACTCCTGGATGAAGTGACTCCTCAATGACTCCTGACAATGTGTGTTTCTAACACATTCCCAGAGTTACTGATACTGCTAGAGTCACACCCTGCGAGACACTTCCATCCTGCATGGTTAGGTCTAAACACAGCGCTCTTAACTTCACAAGGGGCAGGGGCAGTTGATGTTAAGGGCCCTGAGTGCGAGAAGTAAAAAGGAGTCCGTGGTGGGACGATTCAGTCCTCTTCTGCTGAGGCCGTGCACTGGCTCTTGAAGGCCAGGTTCTTTGCCAGCTGAGATGTTCACACAAGTCTGTGAAAGACAAGTACCACAGGGGTTGGAGACAAGACAAAGCTGGTCCTAGAGAGGGAGACTCATAGTGATGGGGAATCAGAGGGAAGACACCTAACATGCTGCACCAGAGCATGGATCTGTATGTACTTGGGGAGAGACCTGAGAGTGTGCTCGTTTAGCCCTCAGGTATGCACAGGCACACAGGGCGGCAGCAGCCCGGGGAGGCCCTGCGTGGGTGGGTTACACAAACACAAAGGCTGAGTGCTATGATGAACACAATCATGTGAGCACAAATTATAGATAGTTGTAAAACTTTGTGCGGGGATCTGTATACCCAGGCAGCCTGTCTTTGGAATTGCCAAAGAAATAACGAATATTTAGGGAGTTGCTGGTTATTTTGGTGTGATCATTGCACAGTATATGCCCCAAATCTCTTTGTACCCCAGAAACATATGCAGATATACTTTCTCAAAGGTAGACAGAACCTAAAACTTAGAAGACTTCTCCCATCCACTTCCCTCATGTACGTCAGTGGGACTAGTCTGTGCCATGTCTTCCTCCTCACTCTGCCCTGGACAAAATGAAACAGAAGAACCCTCCAGTCCTGACTGCAGTTTGATTCACCTTTTCTCCTCCCCCGCTCCGCTTTCTTCCCTGCTCACCTTTACAAAGCCCCAAGACTGTGAAGGCTGATCAAAGACCCTCATCTGAGGGGAGAGCCGGGAGGAGGAGATTAAAGGGATAGGACTGGAGTTCACTTCAGCAGGCAGGAGAGGGGAGCACAGGAAATGAACACACACACTCCCGCATTTGCTTTCCGCACAGCAGCTTGGCATGTGCTTCTGAGCCCAGACCTCTAGCGGGGACACCCTCCCTCTCAGCACAGTCGCCCCCGCCTCTGAATTGCACGCCCTTCTCTCCTGGGGCCCAGCGTGTGTCTACCACCTGCAGGCATTCTTTTCTTTCTTCTTTTTCTCTCCAGGGGATAAGTAGGCACATCACACTTGGAAACTTTTAAAAATCGCCCACACCTCCTTTTCTTGTGTCTGGTATGCTGGTTGCCCATGAGCTTGCTTGGTGAGGGTGTGAACCACAGCTTTCAGTTGCCTGGGACAGATAAAGTTTATGGTTTGCAGAGCTCGGAGGACATCATTTAATCAAGAAAACATTCTATTCCGCTTAACTCAGCCCTCACCTCATTTTCCTCTTGCCCCTGCTAGTCATCTCTTCCATCCTGAAGGGAGAAGTTCAGACTGGACAAAGGATATGCAATTGTTGCATCATGCATGCAGTCAGTATTTATTAAACACTTCACTACCCTTTGCTAATAGGCTACAGAAAGGAATTAAAGGGAAAAGGCCACATTAGGACATTACAGTCTAGTTGGAAAGAATGAAAACAAACAAAAAGTTGGGTGCTTAAGCCTTTCAGGCAGACCAGATGCCTGCTTTGTGCTGCAGTGAAAATCTTTGGCGTGGGTCACACATTCTGTTCCAGCGTCACTTTGTGAAATTATGGAAAAACTGCAAATTTCAGGGCTCATGTACACCTGATATGATAGGACCCCAAATGTGTGACCTGAAAAAGCACCTAATATTTCTGCCCTTTATGGTCAAGAACACTGCTTGCTACCATGTGAGAGGGTTTAATATGACAGTGTGGTTGGAGAGAGATTGTTGCTGCTCTGCTTGTCAACTGTTTTTTTGTTTAAAGAGGATAGTAAAAAAAAAAAAGAACAATAGCAAAATACAAACAAAACAAAGCAAGGACATTAAAAATGATACGGGGTTTCAAATGAAATGATAGGGATTAACAGTAGTTTTTATATTACATATTGTCATCTTCAACAAGGTTGCTCAGATTACCAGATGTAAGAATGGAAGATTCATCCAGCCATTAAAGGTAATAAGACAATAATAATTTAAAAGAACATTAGAGATAATACATAGTTTCACTAGACAGGATGGTAGGAATTCACCGATGGTTGTTATTTTGCACATTGTTGGCTACACATAAATTGCTCAGACTACCAGATATAAGCATGCAAAATTGGTCAAAATATATTAAAAAAATTTTAAGCATTAACTGTTCCCCTCAATAAACCACCAGACATCAGCAGTACACTTATGGCACCTATCCTTAGGATAGGTGCCATAAGTGTACTGCTGATGTCTGGTGGTTTATTGTGCTATTATATATATATATATATATATATATATATATACATATATATATATATATACATATATATATATATATATACAAGGACTTTCTTTTGCTTCTTTCCCTCATCCAAGTTGTTCCTTCCTTTGAGCAACTTCTTTCCCTTTCATATTATCTATTGTACATTTTGGATTTTATTAATTCTTTCATGTTCTTACACTAGGGAAATAATATGATGTTTACACATGTGGGTCTGATTTATTTCGCTTATGGGTATGGTCTCTAGTTGTATCCATTTACCTATGAAAGCCTCGAGTTGATCATTTTTTATAGCCAAGTAACACTTCATTGTATAAAAATACCTCATCTTTTTTATCCATTCCTCTGTTGGTGAGCACTGGTTTGTTTCCAAGATTCAGCTATGAAAAATTACAATGCTGTAAACATGGGAGCACATGTATCCCTCTGGTGTGATGTTCTTAATTCTTCTGACAAAATACTCAGAAGGGGAGTACCTGGATTAAGTGGGACTCTAATCCTAGTTTTGTGAGGAATCTCCAAACTGATTTCCACAGTGGTTTCACCAATCAACACTCCCACCAGCAGTGGAGGAGTGTTCTTTCTTCCCCACAGCCTCTCCAGCATTTGTCCTTGGTTGATTTCTTAATGATAGTCATTCTTTCTGTGATGAGATGGAATCTCAGTGTTGTTTTAATTTGCATTTCTTGAATTACTAATGATGTTGAACATTTTTTCATAAATTTATTTGCTATTAGTATTTCTTCATCTGAGAAGTGCATGTTCATCTGAGATGCCCATTTTTGGACTGGATCTTTGAATTTGGGGGGCCTGATTTTTTAAAATTCTTTACATGTTCTAGATAGAAGTCCTTTGTCTGAGAGGCAGTTGGATAAAATTTTTCCCAATTCTTGAGTTTTCTTTTTACTCTGTTGGTGATTTCTTTTGATGTGCAAAAACTTTTCAATAAGGTGAGATCCCAGTTGTTGATTCTTTGAAGTAAGAACTCTCTGCCTACTCCTAGATCTTTGAGATTTTTACCTACTTTCTCTTCTAGTACATTTAGTGTTTCTGTTTTGATATTTAGATCTCTGATCCATTTTTACTATAGTTTAGTGCATGGTGAAAGACATGGGGATAATTTTAGTCTTTGGCATTTAGTTTTCCCAGCACCATTTATTAAAGAGGCTATCTTTTTTCCAGTGAACATGTTTGGCCCCTTTGTCAAAGATAAGATGGCTAAATGTGTTTGTAGCTGTATAAAGATCCACTGATCTTCAGGTCTGTTTGTGTGCCAGTACCATGTTGATTTTATCACAGTAGCTTTGCAGTATAATTTCAAGTCAGAGATTGTGATGCCTCCTGCCTTTCATTTGTTGCCCAGGATTGCCTTTGCTATTCTAGGCCTCTGCTGGTTCCAGATGAATTTTAGGAATGTTTTCTCTAGATCTGTGAGGTATACTAATGGTATTTTAATTGGGATTGTATTGAATCTGTACAACAATTTTGAGAGTATGGCCATTTTCACAATGTTGGTTCTTCCTATCCATGAGCAAGAAATATCTTTCCATTTTCTGAAATCTTCTTTGATCTCTTTTTTTAGAGTACTATAATTTTCACTATAGATCTTTTGCTTCTTTTGTTAGATTGATTCCTAAGTATTTCAGTTTTTAGATGCTATTATGAAAGGTGTGATTTCCCTAATTTCTCTTAGTCTGTTTGTTGCCTGTGTACAGGAATGCTATTGATTTTTGAGTGTTCACTTTATATCCAGCTATGCTACAGAATTTGGTTATTAAATCTATAAACCTTTTGGTGGAGTTTTTGGGTCTTCTATATAGAGTATCATGTCATCTGCCAATAATGATAAGTTCTCTTCTTTCTTTCCTACCCTTATTCCTCTTATTTCTCTCTCTTCTTTAATTGCTCTGGCTAATGTTTCCAGAACTGTATTGAATAGGAGTGGTGACAATGGACATCCTTGTCTTGTTCCTGATTTTAAAGTGAAAGCTTTCAGTTTTGACCATTTAGAATGATGCTAGTATTGGTTTGTCATAGATGGCTTTTATCAGATTGAGGTAAAGCCCATCTATGCCAATTTTTTGTAGGGTTTTTATCATGAATGGGTGTTGGACTTTATCAAAAGCTTCTTCTGCATCAGTTGAGATGATCACGTGATTTTTTTCTTTGGCTCTATTGATATGGTGTGTTATATTAATTGATTTGTGTATATTGAACCATACCTACATTCCTAGAATGAACATAAAAACCTCTTAACAAGTCAAAACTTAGCATCCCACTTGGTCATGATGTATGATTTTCTTGATGATTTCTTGTATTCTGTTTGTTAGTATTTTGTTGAGAATTTTTGCATCTATATTCAGTAGGGTAATTGGCCTGTAGTTCTCTTTTTTGAATGGGTCTTTCTGTGGTTTTGGTTTCAGGATAATACTTGCCTCTAGGAATGAGTTGGGGAGAATTCCTTCCCTTTCAATTTCTTTACAGAGTTTGAGAAGAATTGGCATTAAATCTTCTCCAAATTTCTTATAGAATTCAGCTGTGAATCCATCAGGACCTGGGTTTTTCTTCATTGACAAGTTTTTTATTACATTTTTCAATTTCACTTGCTGATAATGAGTTGTTCAGGATTTTTATATCTTTGTCATTCAGCTTTGGTAATTCATATTATCTAGAAATCTATCCATTTCCTCTGTGTTTTCCATCCTGTGAGAGTAAAGATTTTCAAAGTAGGTATTGATGATCTTCTGAATTTCTACAGGATCTGTACTGATTTCATCTCTTTCATTCCTTATTGCATGGATTTCAGTTTTTTCTTTCCTTTTTTGATAAGATTGGCTAGGGGTTTATCAATTTTATTTATTTTTTTTAAAGAACCCAACTCTTTGATTCATTGGTTCTTTGTATATTTTTTAGTCTCTATTACATTAATTTCTGCCCTGAGCTTTATAATTTCCTGCCCTCTCTGTGCTTTGGGTTTGATGTGTGCTTCTTTTTCTAGAAGCTTGAGGTGCAGCATAAAATTGTTTATTGGTGTTTGTTCTGTTTTCCTGAGGTGGGAATTCACTGCTATAAATTTCCCTCTGAGGACTACATTCATTGCATCCCACAGGTTCCTTTAAGTTGTATCTACATTTTCATTTGATTGTACATAGTGTTTAATTTCTTCTTTGATTCCATCTTTGATGTATTGATTGCTCAGGAGGGTGCTGTTTAATTTCCATGTGTTTATGGAGTTCTTATGATTTCCTTTGTCATTAATTTCCAATTGCATTGCACTATGGTCCAATAGTATGCATGAGATAATTTCAACTCCTTTGCTTTTCCTTAAGCATGTTCTATGTGCTAGTATGTGGTCTTTTCTAGAGAATGTCCCATGTACAGCTCAGAAGTATGTGTATTCTGATGCTGTTGGGTAGAACACTCTGTACAGGTCTACTAAGTCCATTTATTCACGTTTGGTTTAGTTCTGTTATTTCTTTGCTAACTTTTTGTCTAGTTGGTCTCTTTGTGACAATGGGGTATTAAAGGTCCCAGTTATGATTGTGTTGTTGCTTATTTCATATTTCATGTCTGTTAAAATTTGTCTTCTTTAGTTGGGTGCTCCTGTGTTTGGTGCATAGATGTTTATGATTGTTATCTCTTCTTGAAATTTTCCCCTCACAAGTATGTAATGACCTTCTTTATCTCTTGTAATTGTTCTTGGTTTGAAGTTCCCATTGTCTGCAAACTGAATAGCTACACCTGCTTTTTTCTGGGTACCTGTCACATGGAGTATTGTTTTCCATCCTTTGATTTTCAATCTATCAATTTCCTTTTGAGTTAAATGTGTTTCTTGTTCACAGCATATTGTTGGATTTTGTTTCTTGAGCCAATCTGCCAGTCTGCTTCTTTTGGTTGGTGAATTGAGACCATTTACATTGATGGTTAGAACTGGTATTTATTGGCTTCTCTTTGTCATGTTGTTTTCTTGCTGTTGGATCCTCTTGTTTCCCTCTGTTTAATTACTTGCTCTGCTTGGTGGTTCCTCTCTGTTGTTCTTGAGGTTGTGGTTGGTTTTATCTCTTTCTAGAATATCTGTTAGTGCTCTTTGTAGGGTTGATTTGGTGCTCATGAAGTTCTTCAGTTGATCTTTGTCATGGAAATATTTTATTTCTCCATTAATTTTGAAGGATAGTTTTGCAGGGTACATCAGTCTGGGTTGGAAGTTGTTTTATTTGAGGACCTGAAATATTTCACTCCAACCTCTTTTTGACTTGATGGTTTGTGTTGAGAAATTTACTGTGATTCTGATCAGCTTTCTTTATTGGTGATCTATTTCTTTTCTCTAACAGCTTTTAATATTATGTTCTTTTGTTGAATTTCTGGGATCTTGATCACTATATGTCTGGATGTAGATTTATTTTGGTTATAGCTAGTTGGAGTTCTATATGCCTCGCTTACTGGATGTCCAATTCTTTTTCCATGCTTGGGAAATTTTCTGCTATTATTTCCGCAAACAGTCTTTTTATGTCATTTGTGCTGACATCTTCTGTTTCCTTGATACCTATTAATCTTACATTGTTTTTCTTTGCTTTGTCGTGCAGCTGTTGAATTGTTATTTCTTGGTTTCTTGTTATTTTTAAGAGATCTTTCCTTTCACAGTCATTCACAGCAGTGCTGTCTTTGAGGTCTGAAAGTCTATTTTTAGCTTCATTCCAGTGGTTTTTCTGGCTTTTGATGGAAGTTTTAATTTCCTGGATGTCCGTTTGAGTCTGTTTCCTGCGTCACAGGTCTTTCCTACAGTGTTCATTCGAGGTTTCCGTTAATTCACTGTGCTCCTCTCTTTTCTTTTCTGTGTCTTCTTTAGAGGAGCTGAGCAGCCCTTTCACTGTGGTTGTCGTTTCAGCTTTTTACCTCAGAGATGATTTCTGGTCTGGTGTCTTCTGTGGCCCGATGGACTTGTGTCTTTACTTCAGCTCCTCCCATTTTAGAAATTTCAGGTGTATGACTTTCGAGCTCTTCCGTGTTGTTGTCTCCTGGACTTGTTCTGGGTGAGGCAGAGGCCTGAGACTGCATTTTGCTCCTTTGTTCTGTCCTTTCACAGATACAGAGGTTCCCCTGGAGCTCAGCCTCACTCCCAGGATGTTGTCGTAGTCGTGGGGCAAGGACCCAAAGGTCCCCAGTGTTCAGTGTGGCTCCCTTGATGGTGTGTGTGGGCAAAGTGCAATCCCCAGTGCTCCCACGGCTCTCCAGGGCTCAGTTTGGCTCCCACCCAGGGGTTCCCAAAACTGTATTGGTTTTAGCACTGTTTCCACCAGGGTGTAGTAGTGGCCGCATCATGATCACCAGAGCTCCATACACTGCCCCTACCCAGCCTGGTTCCCACACTAGTGTGTGGAGGGGGTAAGTGTACAGTCTCTCAGGATCCTGGAGCTGCCTGATTTCAGCTTAGCTCCCTTGAGGGTGTGGGGTGGGGGCACGGAGTGACACCCAAGGCCCTTGAGGTTGGCTCCCCCTGGCTCCCAAGCTGGTGGGGCAGAGGTGGGGCTGGCTCACTGGCATTTCCAAAGCTGTCCAAGGTTCAGCTCAGCGCCAATGGAGGGGTGGGAGGGGAGTAGCCCCCAGGCCCGTAAATCTGTCTGGGGTTCTCTCTGGCTCCCAAGCTCATAGGGGAGGGGCAGCAGCAGCTTGCCAGCATTCCCGAAGCTGTCCAAGGTTCGGCTCGTCAACTTTTAATTCATATCACCAGCACTCTCCACTGGGATCCTGGCATCTCTGCTCCCCTGAATTCTTGCCAGGTTTGGTGGTTATGTCTGAGCCTTTCTGTGTCATCTTAGACTTAAACACAGGTTTGTCTATGACTTTCCACTCAGGTTTTTACCACTGTTTTCTGTGTTTCTCCTCTGCTTTCAGGTTGGCTGTTCTGACTGACCATATGTGTTGTTGAGCTTGTCCTTAATGATTCTGGAGCCGTCTTCTTTTACCTTTGCATCTCAACTGATCTTGTCTTGCTCTCATTGAGTGTTCCAGATGTAGTAGTTACAAGGAAACATAAAATTAACATGTATCGGTGTTTATGTGCCCTTGCCAGGTATCTCATAAGCCTAGGAAGGGTTTTCTGGGGTTGAGTCTGTCATGAGAACAGTGACCATTGCAGAAGTCCTGTTGATGTCCTCATAGGAGTTAGACCTGGGCATTCCAAGTATAGAGAGCCCTTTGAGTAAAGCCTGAAGGCAGGAAGTCCTGAATATATTGACAAACTATCAGTGTGTCTGGTCATGGGCTGAAGTGGCAGAACAAATTACAGGGGTAACTAGAGCATGTTGCAGAGGAATGTTTGATGTAGAATTGACACCAATCGCCTTTGTTGTTCATTTGGCTCTTAAGATCAGAAAGCTGCTATATTAAGATACGTGACAGATACTGTCTTCATTCAGACTGCTATACACACAGTGCTATCAACTGGATGGTTTTAACAGCAGCGTTATTTCTCACAGTCTGGGGCTGGAAAGTTCAAGAAGGAAGGACTGCCAGCCCATCCAGGGACTGTGAGAACCTCTCTCCTGGTTTAGAGACAGTCTTGTGCTATCCTTACCCAGCTGAGTTCTAGTCTTTTTCTCATTCTTCCAAGAACACCAATCTCATCATAGGCCCTATGACCTTACCTAAGCCTAATGACCTCCAAAGACCCCCACCTTCTAAAACAATCACAGTGAGGGTTAGGGTTTCAACATGTAAAATTCTTAAGGGAACATAAACCTGTAGTCTGTGACAGATACTATTAATTTCCCCCTAAAAAGACTGCAAATACTTTAGGGGCAGAAATTCCACTTCTCTTTGGTCTTAGTTAATCTCTAGTGCTCCAAGGAGAATGTTTTCATACACTGTACATCACTTTAGGCAGCTCTGCACTTCTCCCCTAGAAGGGTTAGATCTTCACATATACCCTACTGCTTTCCAAAGTTCCTGTAACCACTTCCGGGACCCCAGGAAGGGGGAGGGAGGGCTCCCTCCCGTTGAGTGGGCAAGACTGATGATTGGCAATCGTCATTAACGACGGTGTCTGCCAGCTCCCAAATCTGTGTCATCTGTATTTCTGCTTGAACTTTTTTGTTGGTCAAGAGTGCACATGGTTTACTTTTTCCCCCTCTTCACACATCCAGTATCAGTTTTACTGTACAATAGATTTATGCCTAATGTCATCTACACGGGAGGGACCCTCTCCTAATTAGTCCAGCCCGCTGGGGGCTGAGCTGGAGATGCTGAGTAGGCTTACGCCATCCATTCTACTTTGGACCTATCCTGTTGCTCCTGAGCTTCTGAGAACCATCAACTTGACCATCCAGGCCTCTGTCAGCCTTGGGAGCTCTGGCTGAACTCTAGCTTCTCTTCAGACAGGCCTGCAAAACCCAGCAAAGGTCTTCAGGAGGCTGCGGCCCAGTGTACACACACGCTGCGCAGCCCGAGGTCCCGGGAGCTCACCGCCGCTGGGCCCCAGACTCCATGTGTTTGCCCACTGGCTCTTCTCCAGGCCACTGCACAGACGCACTGCGTCTCTGGGTCCGCTGGGGTCCTTGGGCACAAGTGTGCACAGCTATTCATGAGCAGCACTGTCTTCAGGTCCTTTTCAGGAGCCAGGGATGGCCCCACCGTCCGGGGCGCGGAATCCCGGCAGAGTCCCAGTGGCCGGTGCGTGAGCACCACAAGCGTCGTCTGTTCCTTAAGCCAGTGGTCATGCAAGAAGGCCCACCAGGCACCGGAGCCGCAGCCACAGCCGGCTGGCAGCCAGCGATTCTGAAGCCCAACATTCCGCTGTTGGCACCCGCCGCACCCGCTCCTCGAGGCGCAGGAGACATGGCCATGACGTGTGCTTCGCCAGTCCTATCTTTGAGAATACTTCTCTGCTGTGCCAAATCTAGAGACTCTTCCAAAAGCAGTCAGTGTTTTTATCGTGAATTGGTCAGTCCTCAGCCTCTAGATGTGATGACAGGCTGAGCTGCAGAACCTCTCTAGAACCCTGGACTCTCACGTTCTCACAGAATTCCCATCATGGCCCACTAGGAAACTCCTGGTAGAAACGAGGAGAGAAGGGGGAATTGACGTGCCAGTTCTCATCTTGGTTAGTTTATCATTTTTGCTGTTTTAAATTTTTATGAGGCCATTTTTGCAGTATGTAATGACTGCATTCATCGCAGGGAGTTAGCACACATACATAATCCGTCTTAATTCTCACTTCCCTTCTACTCCTTCCCCTCCCTCCCTCCTTCCCTCTCCCCCTATTTCCTGGCCGCCTGCCCATTTGCAAAAGATTTGCCCTGATTAGTTTAAAACAGGGCTGTGGGCTGGCTCCTCTGCTTTAAATGACATGATTAATCTGTTCTAGCGAAGAGCAAGACAGCTTTCCCCAGTGAAGATCCGGCCCACCTCCCCACGTGCGAAAGTGGCCCCAAGTAAGCAGACTTGGCATAGCCACTGTCAGAACCAAAAGCAGCATAGCTGTCTGCAACACCAGAATGCACGTCATTGGTTTTGGCTGAGAGCTTTTATATATTCATGATGTTTATTAAAAATCTGTGATGTGGCCTTGGGAGAGAGGGAACCTGAGGAGACGGGGCTCCTTATCCCTAGTGACTTCATGGCCGTGGTGAGAGACAGGCCGAGACACAGATACAGCAGTGTGTGTGGTTTTGCTCCACCTGAACACGGCCAATGAGAATCTGTAATCACTCACCACTGTCCCTCGCCGGGGTTTCTGCACGTAGCTCTCATTCCCTCGGTATCTGCATCCTGTTGTATTCCTTTTATTAGTTTTACCAGTTTCTTTTGTTTTTCACTTTTTTTTTTTTTGCAGCCCTGGCTCTTGAACATAAAGGCCTTTACTCTGAAATACATCCCCAGCCCTTTTTTATTTCTAGTTTTGAGACGGTCTTGCTGAGTCACTAAGTCACCAGGCTGGGCTTGAACTTGTCGTCCCCCTGCTTTAGTCTCCCAGAACCCTGGGCGTAGGGTAGTGTACCACCATTCGCAGCTGGCAATTTCTTTCATTGTTTGCTGCTTCAACTCTAATCCTGTGACCCGCACCTTGAGCCAGGGTGGTGATGAGAAAAAAATGGGACCTGAAAGAAACTTTTGATGAGTTTTCTATTCCTTCTGTCCTCCTTCTTACAGAGTTTCCCTGTTCGGGAACAATCTCAACGTGTTCTCTGCACAGAAGCCATTTGCTCTTGGGCTGGAGTTGGCAAGTGTGAAAGGAGAACGGCACGTGAGAAAGGTGCCTGGCTCGGCTGGCGTTTCTTCCTGTCTTCTGACACAGCGGAATCTGGACCTTGAAGTCATTCTCTGGCCATGTAACTGTCTACCGGGAGGCAGTGTCCGCACCGTAGTGCTGGACCACAGGCCAGATGCTAGGCAGTCTCCTGTGATTTAGTGATAGACTAAAAAAAAAAACAGGAAAAGTTTAACTTGCTGTAGGTCAGGAAGAGAGCACAAAATCCTGAGCTCCCTGCTTGGCTTGGTTATGGGGCCGAGCCCTCAGATACTGTCAGTGGAAATAAGTGCAGGTTTTTCCCTGACTCTAGACAGGAGCAGGGAAATCCAGGTGCGGATGCAGGGGGCTTCCAGGGAGGCCTGGCAGATGGTTCCATTGCTTGAGTTAATTTTTCTTGCTTTCTCCTGAGAGGGGAATGTACCACCGTGATCATAGGTTAAGTCACAGAAGAGCGGTGGCACTTCAGCTGGTGGAAGGCCTTCCACACTGAGAATGAACGGGCTTGGCTCCCAGCAGCTGTGCAGCTTACCTTAACCTGTGCTTCCTCCCAAGGCCTTTCCCCGCCCTTTCTGCCTTTTCTCCAGGGTGGCCTCATCCAGCCTCACCGCCTCAGGTTCCCTCACACCAGACGCTCTCAGTCACCCTCTCCAGCCTGCCTCTCCCGCCAGATCCCACGCTCATATGACCGACAGCTGACCGCACATCGCCACTTCGAGTACTATTACAGACTTCAGTCTGGAAGTGGCCCCGGCTGGAGCCCGGGTTTCTTCTAAGCCACTTGCCCATCTCAGCTATGCTTCCTCGGTCATCATTAGTTAAGCTAGAAATCTGAGGCTGCCTGGATTCTTCTCTCTCTCTCACATAGCACCTCCTCCATTTGGGAGATGGGTCCCCCAAGGCAGCCCCAGACCCCTTTGTTTCACTCAGTCCCACTGCCACAGAATCCAGCCCACAGTGATTTCTCTAACCCGCGAGAGTCAGCAGCCAGCCGGTCTCCCCACTCCTCACCAGTCCCCCCATGATCCATTCCCTGTCAACAGCCAAAGTGATTTTCAAGCTGCCCCCACCAGAAAGCCCGCAGAGTCCTCCTGCCGCCTTCTGATCCGAACCCTCAGTGGGCTGCTCCCGCCCTTGCTGGCCCCTGTCTGCTCTGTCCTGTTCTCCAGCCCCTCTTTTCCTGGCCTGCCTTCTGCTCTGGGTGGGTGCAGCGTGCTCCTGCCTCAGGGTTTGCGCGTGGACCCCTCCATGGGGTGCTCTTGCAGTCTCTCCAGACGTGGTACAAATGTCGTCTCACTCACTGACGTGTGTCAGAGCTCCGGGCCCCTGTCTCTGAGCTTCATATCGCCCTTGCTTTCCCTGTCTGTGCCCCTTACATGTTTGTGCCCTGACTCCTCTGTCAGCATGTGAGCTAGGGGAGGGCAGGAACCTCGTCGTCCATCTCACCTGCCGCTTTAGCACAGTGAGCAGTACCGAGCGTAGCAAGGGTTTGGTGCGCGCTTCACTGAGTGAAGAAATGAAGAAATAAGCCATTCAGCTCCCTAGTCTTTCGCTTCCTTAGCTGTAAAATGGGAACATCTCCTGAGGACTGACATGAGAGGAAGTCCCTGTGGGCTCTTGCTCTTCTTACAGATGAAAAGGACATCTAAGTTACGAGGCCACCAGAGCGAAACACCATGCTGTGCAGAAGCAGAGTGTGTTAAAGAGTAAGCACACCTGTACAGTGTTTTATGGCCCAGTCTGGGTAGTGAATGCTTTCTCTCCTCTTCAGTGGGCTGGATTCTCTCCATTCCTGCCCTCCTTGCCTGGTGGGTGAGACCAGCAGTGCAGAGGGCAGGAGAGGGGAGTCACATTGTTGTGTCCCTGACGGACCTGAGTGCAGTAGTGCCTACGTCCCATTGAAGGGTGCGGCTCCTGCCTGCAGCCTTCTCCCACAGACGATGCTGTCCAGCTTCCCACAGCTGCCCCCATCCCTACCCAGCCAGCCCCGGGCCACAGTCCCTCCAGGCACCCTTCCAGTTGTGGTTGGGGCCCTGCCGGCCTCACCTGACAGTTCTGTGCCATTACTAGGGTACATAATTCTCATCTGCCCTCAACTCCAGAAGCACCCCTTGAAGAGAAAGCATGTTCAGCCTCTTGAAGTGGGTGCATTCTGCTCAAGGATGTCCGTGGTCTTGTCTCTCCCTGGGGGCTGTCTGGATCCTCTTTCTGACCCCGCCCCATCACTGCAGGCAGCTGGTCCAGCGGATAGACTCAGCAGCTCAGTGCTGTTGAGATTTGACCTGTGCTTCTAGATTTCTAACAGATCGAATTTCTTTCCTCAAACTTTGCTCTTAGCCTGTGCTATTTTTTGTGGTTTTTCAGGAGTGTGGGAATG
Source organism: Dinomys branickii (assembly GCA_004027595.1). Classification (NCBI taxonomy): domain Eukaryota; kingdom Metazoa; phylum Chordata; class Mammalia; order Rodentia; family Dinomyidae; genus Dinomys; species Dinomys branickii. The sequence goes on from PVLD010002286.1 coordinate 164,275, forward strand.
AGGCCCCGTCTCAGAAGCAGTTAGGCATGTGAGTGTGAGTGTTGTACACATTAGTGAGTGAGGATGTTTGCAGGTGAGTTGGTTGTGTGTTGTGTCCGTGTGTCTGTTCGCATGAGTGGCTCTGAATGTGTGTGTTGCATGTGTGAAGGGAGTGTGTTGAGTCTATGCATGGGGGTGGGTGTGAACTGTGAGTTGGGTGTATGCTCCATCTGTGCGTGCGTGCGTGTAAGTGTGTACAGGGACCTGTGCACAGTGAATGGGGTGTGTGTTGCGTCTGTGCGTCTGTGTGGGTGTGCAGGGGTGGTGAGCGTGAGTATGTACGTCAGTGATAACAAGAGATGCGCAGTCACCATATAAAGACATTGAGGAGTGTGGCTGGGAGGACACTGTGTCTCTCAGAAAGGTGACAGAGGGCTGGAGTGGGAGGCTGAGGAAGTGAAAGGGAGGAAGCAGGCCCTGCAGGTCTCGGGAGCCCTGCCTTCCTCCCTTCGGGCCTCCGATTCTCCCTGTGGTAGTATGCTGCAGCTCAGGGCCTGGCCTGCGGAAACCAGAAGAGCTCAGGGTGGAGGCCTGACCTCGCCAGACCAAGCCAGACTAGCTCCGTCTGTCTCAGGTGGGCGGCTTCGCTTGCTTTCGAGCCCTCCGGAGCAGGCCTACCTCTCATACCTAAGTGCCCAAAGAAGAAGTGGTACGGGGGCTTAGGGAGGAAAGGGAGGGCCAGGGGAGATACGGTGGGGCTTGGCCACTGCCAGGCCCCAGGGGTAATCTGGCTTCTCACTCTTCTCATATCACCAGACCCTGAACAACCTGCCACCGCCAGTGACCCAGGGCCCTGCCAGCCCTTGGCAAGGTCAGGACATCCTGGCCATTGATGAGCTGCTGCCGCTCCACCGCCACCGGTCTGTAGTCATAGGTACCTCCCTGTCCTCAGACTGTGCAGCTCCCTGCCCCCGGGCCCTCAGACCCTCTGTCCATCCTTGCAGAGCTGGGTAGAGACTGCTGACTGGCACTGCTGAGGCCCTGGCTCCCGATCCCACAGACGCCCAGCAGCACATCAGCTCACAGGCAGAGACTACAGGCAGTTAACTTGCCACCATGCTGGAGTTGGCAGCTGAAATGGAGTGCCAGGCTGTGTCCTGGCACTGGGGAAATAGGAGATCATCTCTCAACAGCACCAAGAAACTCCCGCTAGCTCTTAAGCTCACATCGCTTTCTGCTCCATCCATGAGCCTCCACACTGGTGCCAGGTGCCGTGCTTTGCACACAGGTGCTGCCAGATCATGCGGATGACTTGCTATCCTAGGACTCTCCTCACTTGTGGGGACTGGCCCTTTAAATCCACCTCAACCTGGATATACATGTGAGATGTCGCAGTTTCGCATTAGTGTGCTGTCCTGTGAGCTGCTCTTTCATGCTACCACCGACAGTTCCCTGCTCAGTGATCTGTCACCATTTCCCACCGATCCTAGGCGTATCTCATAGAAGCTGAAGCTTGAAAGAGGAAGGCATGTCCCCAGGGCCACAGGGAGGAGGCAGAACCTAGTTTTGCCTCCAGGCTATTCACCTGGGACAAAGGTAGCCAATGGTATGGTCGTAGCTAGAACTGAGAAAGAAACCACTCAGGGTCTTTCTGATGTTCTGTTGATCTGAAAGTAGGTTGTATGGGGATGGAGAAGAATCCACCTGACTTTGACAGGATGGGCTCATCTATTTGAATGAAACAGAAGTTTTAGAGGGCCAAGTTAGAGCAGTCTTTGAACTGTCCAAGTCCTAGGCCTCAGCCTAGGTGTAGGGTGAAAAAGAAGAAAGACTAGAATCTAGAATATAAATTGAAATATCGACCTAGGGGATCAGCTCTAAGGCAGATTAATTTTGGAAGATGCAAAACATGACACGCTTCTTCCTTTTGCAGCAAAAGGCTTGAGTGTCAGCCCACAGTGCCCCTGGGAGAGCTGCTAGGAGAGGGGACCTAGTGGAAGGAAGTTAGGTCACTGAGGCCCTTGAAAGGGGTGTTGTGACTCCTGCCCTTCTCTGTTTACTTCTCAACACTCGGCTCCAACACACACTCCTGCCCTGATATGTAGTGGTGCCTCGGTTCACGGACACTTTTGTTTGCAAATAGTGTGGTTTGCGAACAGAAGCATTTGTCAGAATTTTACTTTTGTTTACAAACTCTACATCCAGTGACAAATATGACCACAGCTATCTTTCCCATACAAACCCACATGTGGTCATCTTCTCCAAAATCACAGAACAAATTAAGTTCAAGAACTCAGGTAGCACTCTGCTCCTTCTCTACAGACCCCAAACAAGGAAGCCAATCATGATGGCTCCTCAGAAGCCATGAGCCAAGATAAATCTTTTCTCCTTCATAGCTGTTTGTTTCAGGTACTTTGTCACAGCAGCAGAAAGCCGGCTAACACAGAGGATAAGCAGGTGCCAGGAACCACACTAAGCATCTGTACTTATTTCCACATTTGAGCGCATACGTAACGGAATCTGAGGCACACACCATGTTTGGCCCCTAGTGTACAGATGGGTAAGCTGGGGCCCAGAATGAAACACCAATAAAATCTTTGCCCAAGAAGTTATGTATCTCGGACTGTGATGTTTACACCCTGCCATGCATACCTCTTTATTCCAAGGTAGTAGCAGACCCCAGGGAGCTTTTCAGGCCCTAAGCCTTAGAGGTCTGTGGAAGTGTGGTCCGCCATATTGCCCTAACACTGTTGTTGGGCCAGTCAGATCCCCGTGAGCAGCCTGCAAACTGGTGTCTGAAAGGATAATTCATAGTTATTCTCTCCTGCACCCTTTGAAGAAATCCTTATCACCCCCATCAGATTAATGTAAATATAAAATTCCATGAACCACTTTTCAGATTCAAATCTGCACAAATGAGGTGACTATTAGACAACACAAGAAGGCAGCGAACCCCCAGCCCAGCGGCCACCAGGTCTCTTCCAGTCTCCCGGAAATGCTCAGCAGCCCTCAGAGCATTCCTCATGCTTTCTGATGGGGGCGACTGGCACATGGCATTAGATCACTTCTGTCTCAAAGCAGCCGCTCTGCTTGTTTTCCTGTTCTGTCTTTTTGTGGAAGACCAGAAGCAGCAGCTTGCCTCAGGGACAGAGCTATGCCCACAGTGGCCATGAGCCTCCCCTTCCCCGTCCAGAGACCTAATCAATGTGGCCATATCCAGCCTCTCCTTTAATAAGCTGATTGTGAAGCTAAATCCCACACGCTCTCTGCCTCACCCCGCACGCTTTTGATTGACAAAACTAATCTCTCCTCCACCCCCACGTCTGCTACTGCCCACATCCTCTTGCAAATCATGTACTCAGCTGCTGACAATTAGATATAAGATTTGGGATTCAGGCGCAGGAAGGTTATAGGGTTATGAATCAGTGGTGGGGGCTTGGGTGAGATAGCAGAGGAGGGGCGCTCACTGCACACACCAGCGCAGCCTCAAAACCTCAGGTTGATTTATGAGCTGGTAATAACCTCGCCTGGTCCTCTGCCTCTGTTATTTTTCATAATGTACAGGGAAGCTTTAAATTTCAGAGAACCAGGAGGCCGAGGCCGGGAAGAAGGCTTGCCCAAGGTCCCCCTTACTGATGTGGTTCCTGCTGTGTGAGTGGTGGGTCGCTGAGGGGTGCCGTTGTCACATGCCTGCAGAAGCCAGCAAGCAGTTTCACAGGACCCCAGGGAGGTGGCCTTGGCAGATCGTGGCTTAGTGCTGCATATGGCAGGTGGCTTGGGTATCACTGGGTCCAAAATCATAATCACCGTGTCTGGGTTTAATTCCTCCAACTTGTTTAAAACCAAATCAGAATGACTCAGAGGCATTCCTGCTAGGAAAGGGAAAATCACACATTTAATCAAAGCCAGAGCAAGGCAGCATATACCTGCAGTCCAGAAGTCAGTCGAGCCAAGGAGACAGGATTTTCCAGCCCAAGGGGAGGAGTCTGAGGACTTACCTTCCTCCACTTTCCCTTTCACTGGCCTCTTCTGAGGGACAGCCAGTGTCCACTATGGAAAAGGATGTTTCAAAGGCTAGCTAACACTTCTAAATGTTAATCTGTTGAGATTTATTTTTATAAGAAAATGAGCCATTTCATTTTTAACAGGATGTGGCTTTTGAAAGAAAACAATGTCAAAAGATTTTTTTAAAAAACTGAACTTTTCATCTAAAGCAGTGTTTGTAAAATGCCCATCAGAGATGTCTGGTGTTGATTTGTGATCAAATTTTTAGAATGATTGCATTCAGCTATTGAGAGATAACCATGTATTATACCCCAGTGCCAGGTCTTTCCTCTGCGCCAGAGACAGAACAGTGCAACAGAGTCCCTGCCCCTCAGAGCAATCCTTCGGAGTTGCTAAGGGTTGTGTTCTGTGATGCCATGATTCACATACTGCAGTGCTCTTCCCCAGACCTCAGAATGTGGCCTCTTTGGGCCTGCGGTCACTGCAGATGCAAGCAGTTAGGATGGGACAGTTAGAACGGACCTTCACCCCAGGTGACTGCTATCCTTACAAAAAGGGGAAACTGGTGAAGAGGTGGACACACAGGAGGAATGCCGTGTGGAGACGAAGATCAGGGTGATGTGTCCACTGGCAAAGAGCACCACATTCTGCCAAGAGACCCCCAGAAGGCGGGGCAAGGCATGGACCTGACTCATCCTCACAGTCCTCAGAAGGAGTTGACGCTGTTGGCATCTCCGTCTCGGACATCCAGCCTGCAGAACTGTGAGAGGTCAGTTTCTGTTGTATGAGCCACCCATTGTGTGGCACTCTGTGATTGCAGTCCTAGCATACTAAGGCCAAGGAGGAGGTGGGCAGGGGTCAAGTAATGACATGTTGTAATTCCAAACAGAGGTAAGTGCTCTGAAAGGAAAGAACCTCATTCATGCTTGCAGAAACAGAAGTGCTTTGGCCAGGTCTTGAGAGCAATGAAGGCTTTCTTGAGGAAGTTAGAACTGAAGGCTGCACAAGAGTCAGATAAAGGAAAAATGCTGAGGGGAGAGCTGGTACTGGCCCAGGGTACTGTGTGTGCAAAGGCCCTGCGGTAGGAAAGAACATCATGCGTTGTAGGATTAGAAAAAGGATCCACATGAGAAAAGGAGATGGAGAGGGAGATAGGGACATACGGATGGCCAGGGACCGGAATGAAGAGGGCACCTGTTTTCTTTCTGCCTTCACTTCCTGGGAAATGCATGTCCAGAGGAGCAGCGTCAGAAAACCCAGCAGAGAGGAGTCCCGGTCTCTCAGTGAAGGCTCCTGCAATTCCCTCCTTTGTTTCCTGTCCTGTTCAATGAGATTTCCATCTGAAGACTCCTTCCTAAAGGCGTTAGAGGCATCTTGAGATACTCTAAGGCCCACACTGAAAAAGCAGGTGAACCACACAAGGCTTGAAGACCTGCTGATGTTCCTCCCCGCCGTACAGACTTGGTTAGATGCTTGGCCCCAGTGTGAAGTCTCTGAGTCACACTCTACTAAGAGCTCACGTGTGCTGATGCCTGTCGTGCGCCAAGCCCTGCGCTAACTTTGCTATCGGCTATCTGTTCTCATTGCCTCTGTGCGAGGTCGCTTTGTCATTGTCCTCTTTTCCATGAAGAAAGGAAGGCTCGGAGCAGACAGAGGACTAGTGGACAAGCAGCCCATTTCAGCAAAACCACGAGCCGGGCTCTGGGAGGAGGGTTTCGTATGCATGTGTGCGCATGCGTGGTCTTGTATTTTGCCGGTAAGTGTGTGGAATTTCCCCAACTGATGTGAAGAAGTAGAGATTGGGGTGGTCAGTTGTTTAAAGACCCTCCAGGGCCCCACAGTTTATAAGTGACAAACTATGTGCCTTCTTGCGTGATATGTTTGGTGAGAGAGCATTAAAAAAGTCAGTCAGGCTTCCGTGGACCGCACTGACCAAACAGTGCGGCGCGAATATGACACAAAACTTCCTTCCTTGTCATCTTCCTCCAGGGCTTCCCTCCTACCGCCAGTGCTCCTCCATGCCCCTTCCCCAAAGCCCGTTAAGTTACGCTTTTTCCGCTAGCTGATTGTTACACTCTAGATCTTTTTTTTTTTTTTATTTTTTTTTGCGGTACTGGGGATCGAACTCAGGACCCTGTGCTTGCTAGGCAAGCGCTTATTCCACTGAGCTATATCCCCAGCCCCTTCTAGATCTTTTTTTTTTTTTTTT